>PVJA010025990.1:6211-20731 GCA_004027025.1 Myocastor coypus
TGGTGGTACCAGAGATCAAACTTATGACCTTGCACTTGCCAAACAAGCACTTATTCCACTGAGCTATCTCCCCAGCCCTGCAGGATTATTTTGTTAAGAGGAGAAAAAAATAAAAAATAAAGCATTAAGAATGACACAGAATTTAGAAAAAAAAAAAAAAACAAGCTAATAGGACTTCAACAATGGTGTTACATTATAACATTGTTATCTTCAAAGTAGTTGCTCAGATTACCAGATACAGGCATGCAAAATCGGTCAAAATAAACATTTTAAGCATCAGCTGCTTCCTTCAATAAACAAATAGAGACTAGTAGCACAATCACCCTAGCTATCCTCTACAGGGTTATTTAAAAAACCAAGACCCGAAAGACTTGGGAAAAGTCAAGCACCAGGCTCGCACAAAGGCTGCGCTACGAGTCAACAAGAGCAAATCTCCTCTCCATTCCACTTGCAGGACTCAGTTGTCTTGGACATTGTTGCAGCTAAGTTCCCTTCATAAAACAAACAGCAAACGAAGTTCTAAAACAAAACCTAATAACGCAGAGGTCCAGTAAAATATTTTTTAAAAAAAGCAAAAAATACTTTATAGCCAGAAAAAAAAAAAAGACTTTAACTGCATGGTTTCCAAGCCGTTTGCTGGGCAGAGGGCCACTCCACTCTGGCAGGCAGTGGTATGCGGCCAGCCTTTCTCAGTATTTTCTCTAGCAGCTTTGTGGTCCCAGGCCTTTTCCCAGGAGGAGTGGCCCGCCACTGGGACGTTCGCTGTGAAGATTTCCAGGCTCCCAGCTCTGTGCCGGATGGAGCGAGCTAGTGAGAGGAGATGCAGGGGACAAATAAAATGAGGGATGCCCCAGCAGTTCCCATAATTCAGACGAAGCATATAAATCCTGAAGCCAAAAATAAGCTGCTTTGCATCTGCCATTGTTCCATTTATCAAGGGCACAAACGTGAAGGATGTCTTCTCAGCGTGATGCACCCCTTCACCAACATAGATAATCAATCAGCAGAGGGTGATGGCTGGAACGGTGACAGGCTCAGCTGAGAAACAAAGGGTGCCTGTTAGGGGACAAACAGACGAAGGAGAGTGCTTGGGAACCTCGCTGTTCAGGAGGGCATCCCTACCTCTGACAGCTCCACCTCCAGGGACTCTTTTTATTAAAATATCCTTCTATTTCAAACGTGGAGTTCACACTGTGGGCACCTCCATCCATCTTTCAGTTGTCAAATGCCATCGTAAATCTTCCTTTCTACTCTCAAAGGGGCCACTGCGGTCCCTGCCTCCTGCCTCTTTCACCTGGGCACTATTCTTCTCAAAGATGCAGACAAAAGCAAGCTGTCCCACATGACAGGAACTCCGGCTGACCCTCTCCTAATGGGGCTGGGAACTCAGACCCCAGAGAAAGGCCAGCTGGAATGGCCCAACAATGCAGTGGGCCACAGAAAGCCCATGAATATTCAAGCATGCACAGGGGCTCTGAGAGTCATTTTACCCCAAAGGGAAGCTGCCCACTCCCTCCCACTCTGTGAGGAGCTAAGAGGACCCTACAGGGGACAACGACAACTTCAGCTCTCCAGCATTAACCAGATGAAATTCCAGGGCTCAGCGGTGGCTCCAATTCCAGAAGGGAGGATCAGAAGCCACCAACAGAGCTGTTTACCCACCCTCTGCCTCAGTCCTTCTCCCAGGGCTTCTCCAAAAGTCAGGGCCTAAGATGGACTTGTGCACACTTCACAAAACAAGCTGCAGAGCTTCTTGCATAGAGAAAATGTAGAACCCTTCCAACAAGAGGTCATTTGGTTCTCAAAGCAAAAAGGAATGACAGAAGGAAAAAAAAAAAAACTGGTGTTCACATGGCAGATGTTCATTTTAGGGACAGAAAGAAAACAAATCAACAAAATCATCTAGAGAAGGAGACATTGGTAAAGAATCTCCAGAGAAAATTATTGATGGGGAGCCATCGGTTTTGTACCCTGGTATCTCCTCTTTAACTTACCATCCATACTCTGCCTTTGGCATTCCTCTTGCCCACCAAGGTCCCAGTTGACTGGTTTTCCCCACAGGGATCATCATTGCCTTCAACAAGAGCAAGAAGCCCAGGCAATCTGGCTTGGCACCCTTAATGTGCCAGAGGACACTATCCAGGTAGGTCCGTGGATGGAAGTCAGAGCAGAGGATGAAACCAAAAGTTAAGTAAAGTTATCTTTGAAAATTCCGTAAATTTTTTTCAAGTAGTATATAGTAAACATAATTTTTTTTGTCTCAAACTGACTGGCAGTATGTGCGAACAGCAACCATGCTATATGTAAAAAAAAAAAAAAGAAAAATTCAAATCTTTAAATGCTACGTATTGCTCAGTGTGGACAAATGAGCTTCTGATACACCAGAAGTATGCACTTGTTGAAGGCAATGACTCACATGAGGAAAACGAGTCATCTGGGACCTTGGTGGGTAAGGGGAATAATGCCAAAGGCAGAGAAACTGTAGACATGAAGACCCAGGGAGCCCAGGGCTTCACCTCTTGCCCTTTCCTATTTGCTCTGGAGCATACATTCCCAGCCTGAATGGGAAGCAGGACTGCCTCTGCTTTTTGAACTGTCATTCTCTCAGGCATACCTTAGAGTATGCTGCTGCTTGGTCGTTGCTTTGTTTTGGCCAACCATGACTCTGGGTCTGTGAAAGGTGTCTATGCTACCCTTCCCCCCTGACTGCAGCAGTCATGGGCTTCTGCCCATGTAAGCATGGTAGACCCTACAGCCCACCTGTTTTTATGGGCCAGAGATCTGGAGACAGAGGAGCCAGAGCATAAATGAGAGTGACAAGGAATCAACACACGCATGAGAACCGCTTCTCCATGGCAGGTATATTTATTATGTATTGCAGACACATACTAATTCTCTAAAAGGGAAGAAACAGATTCACTATCTTTAAAACTCAACTTTCTATGCTGCCTTATCTGGCTCCTTAGAGAGAAGGATTTATAAATTCTTTTCCTAGCTAGTTTCTTAGGAAAGAAACTAATGCCATTGAGTCAAAACCTACCTTGGCTCAGGAAGCCTAGTTTTTAAAACAAACTTTAAAAAGTGCTAGGAGATACTTAGGAGATGCAAGGATACACCCCAGTTCTGCCCATGAGTCATGAGAATCTTATGGAGGCTCCTAAGCTCTCTGCCCCTCCATAACTTGCTCCACGAGGAGGAGATTAATGCTCAGAAAATGCAGCTTTGGTTTTCTAGTTCTGAAGCACCGCACCTGTAGGTCTTGCTGAGTAACCTCAGCCTACAGCTTCCCCTACCCAGGGCTCCAGTTCTGCCTCTGTGCAAGCCTAGGCCTCATGGGACCTCATCATGACTCTCATCCTTCTCTGTGCAGGGTAATATCAAGGTCCCAAATGCACAGATTTATACCGCCTAATCCACGGAAAGGACTGAAACATCACGGGCACAACAAGGAGCAATAATTAGAAGCCAGCATTACAGTGATATAACAGAGGCTGTCAGCAGTTTCCTAGGAGCCTTGAAGTCCCAACCTTCCCCACGTCTGTGACCCATCTTTGGTCAGTCTCATCTGAAAGCATCACAGGCCACCAAGAATTGCTGGCTCAGAAAAGGGAACTCTTGTTCAGATAGCCACAAAAAAAAAAAAAAAAAAAAAAAACAGTGATGTCAGAGACGGCAGGAATATTTGTGTCCACCAGTAGAAAACCTGACTGCTGCTCAATTTAAGATGGCAGTACTGGCTCAGCAGTCTAAAGTGTCTGCTTACGAAAGCTTAGGCAACCTTAGGGACCAGGGTTTGATCCCCGGCACCACATGCTGCGCCAGCCCCACTCCCCAGGGCGTCTGAGTCAGCAATAATGATGATGGTGATGGTGGTGGTGGGAGTACTATCTACCAGGTGCAACTCTACCACATGAACGGGAGATCCAGAGTCGGGTCACTACCCACCACCATGTGTGACCTTGGACAGCTCCCTCTGGCTTCCTGCTCCTGAGTAAGACCTCCCAGGCCAGGCCTCAGGAGGTGCAGCAGTGTGAAACTCCTCTGACCCTGACCCTCATTCACGGGTTCTCCCCATCAGGAGCAGAGCATGGAGGGATAGCTCAGTATAATAAATTGCTGCCTGGCCAGCACAGGGTCCTGAGTTCAATGCCCAGTACCACAAAAAGAAAAAGAGCAAAGAGGCTGGGATTTGCCGTCCCGGTGCTCACACGGTGCATGTCTGCTCATGATGCGCTTTGTGGATCCCTGTGTCACCCAACAGGCAAAGAGTAGCAGCCAGTAGCCCCTGTCATGGTGGCCTAGTGAGGAGACATGATTTATGCAGGCTGCAGAGCAAATTCTGCTGTGGCAAAAAGACAGTCCAGGTTGTTTCATTTCCAGGTTGGGTTTTTAGACACTTATTTCCCCTGCTACCAAACATAAAAGACCTCAGCCCTCTCTGCCCCCACCCCTCAGTCCAAAATACCTCAGAGTCTCTATGGTGACTCCAAGTCCAGAGGTCATCCATGGCTCCCATCCCCAGCTCTGGCCTGAGCCCTGACCCCTGCATCACTGTGAATGGCCCCAGATCTGTGGGAATCACAGCACTGGCCGGCCCATCTGTTTCCTGCCCATAAAAGAAGATGGGTTGAAAGCGCGCCATGGCTATCCAGTTGCCCAGCCCGTGAAAGGCCATCCACCTACCCTGTCCTACTGTCCTCCACCCCCCCAAGAGGACCGACAGCCTCCGCACCCTGCACTGCGTCTGAGCTCCCTCCTCCCCCACCCTTGCGGGTTCTCCCTCCCGCTAGGAGCGTCATTGCTAAGAGCTGCTCTGCCTGGCCCAAGGGCTACTGGGGGCATACAAGACAAAGCTAGAGCAGGCTGCAGTGATGGCAGGGCGGTCACAGGCGCTCAGCGATCCCCTCGGGCTCCAAGGGCAGCCCAGCACCCCATCTGCAGCTGTCCCACCGCCACCCAATCCACAGTCTCCTCTAGCACACGCGTGCGTCCAGCTGGCCATTGGGATGTGGCCGCCCAACAGCCCCGAGTTAGCCGTGAGATCCAAAGCCCTCCCCCTCCCCTAGATGGCCACCGGCCTCTTGGCAGTGAGGCGGGCTTGGAAATGGATCTGTGCTGCAGAAAGCCCACACTGACAGAGGGAAAACTGACGCAATGCAGAAAAGTTGTGCGTGCAACAGAGCCGGTTCCCAGCGAAAACTGTGCGGCTGGAGGTTTGACGTCAACAGCTTCAGCCTACCCGCTCTGTGCCAGTGCTGCCATCCATCACGCTTCCCCCACCCGCCAGGCCCGGGCTGATGTCTTGACAGCGTCCTCCTCCCACTTTCCTGGTGGCTGCTCTCAGAGAGGACGTTGCCTCTCTGTCCCCTACAGCTGAGTGAGAATGCTGGCTGCCGTGTCCTTCCTGCTGTTCTAGTTTCTAGGCCTGGCCTCTTCTCTCAAGGTGGATGCCCTGGTGGTCCGTCCTTGGGGGGGGGGAGGGTCACAGGAAGAGGGGAGGGTGAGATGACCACCTGGAGGAGACAAGACCTATGGGCCCCTTCTCAGAGCCTCCTCTGACCAATGGGTGGGATAAGAGCCGGCATCTATGCACAAGGGGCTGCTCTTCAAAGGGGATGCAGAAAACAGAAGTCTGGGCCTCCGGGGGAATGAACAGAAGTGGTCTTTTTATACAATGGAGTATTATTCAGCTATAAAGGAAGATGAACTCGAGGCTTTCATAGGTAAATGGCTGCAACTGCAGACCATACTCATAAGGGAAATAGATCAGACCCACCCGTATAAATGTGGCACGTCTGCCTCACAGCGAGAGGAAATGAGCTCCAAAAGGCAAAGTAGATACTGTGCAAGGGAAAGAAGCTGTTCAGAGGGACGGAACAACTGGGATGAGGGAACGGAGAAAAGAGAGAAAGTAGGAAGGGGAAAAGATACGCATGTGCACAGGCAAACCCGGGGAAGTTGTGCTGCTGATTTCTACTGGCCTGTGAAAAGGAGCAGTTAATGCTGAATGGTTTTTTCTTTTCAATTTTTTGACCAGTTTTCCATGCTTAAATCTGGTAACCTGAACAACTAATGTGAAGACAACAATATGCAATATAACAACCATTGTTGAGTTCCTATAACTTTGTTTAGTTAAATTCTGCCATTTCTAATGTTTTTGTGGTTGCTGTTGTTGTTGCTTTTCTATTCTCTTTTTAAAAATAAAACAATATAGCCGGGCATGGTGGCACACGCCTGTAATCCCAGCACTCGGGAGGCTGAGGCAGGAGGATCGCTGCGAGTTCGAGACCAGCCTGGGCTACAAAAGTGAGCTCAAGGCCAGCCTCAACTGCATAACGAGACCCTGTCTCAAAAAGACAAAAAAAAAAAAAATAAAGATAAAAAAATAAAAATAAAACAATATAGGAAGAAAGAAACAAAGAAAAGAAATCTGGGCTTAAAATTACCCATGCCTGAGTATACATCCTAGCTCTCATTATGTGACCCAAAGCAGGTTCCCTGTCTTCTTTAAGTCTCTTTGCTTCTCTGCAATACAGAGATCATTAAATTTTAAATAGTTCAAAGAGTTGAGAAGCCTAAAAAGACTAAGGTACATACAGGGCATATACTCTGCATCTGGGTTATGTCCATTTAACTCAAGCCCGACTACACACTAACTGCATGACCTTAGAAAATCCACTCTACAGAGCTCTTAGTGCTCCAGTTTCTCTTCTACGAAGCACTAATAACTTTAGTCATCATGCCTAGCAGTGCCGACTCAGTGAGTCCACACACACGTAAACTATTTACAACGGTAGCTGGCACCGACATGATAAGCATTAATGAATATTAGATTCTATTGATTGTTATTTAAATAAATCCCATAGGGCCATCTCTGATATACTGCACATGTGTGGTAACTAATAACCATTACTATAATGTCTGAATATACAATGTTTATGCAAGTGTCGTCCTTCTCCTGTGACCTGTGTCACAGTGGCTGCTGGATTCCCAATTCCCACTGAGTGGTGAGGGTTGAGAGTTACACACCCAGGATCTCCAGTGACCTGCAGGTTGGTACTTAAGAGGCAGTGGGTAGACGCCTTCATGTGCCAAAGAAATGCACAGGGATTGAGAAGAGAGATGGAAACCAAGAGAAACATTCTCACCCATGCATTCTGCAGCTGGCAGGGCCCTGAACGCATCTACATGTCAGCACAACAGAGCCCTCAACAGCTCTGCCAAAACTGTTGACTCAAAGCCCACTTCAGTACGAGGGTAAAAAGTATTTCTCCATGCCACAGAATCAGAGTGTGGTGACTTCTTCAGCTAATCTTTTTCCTTATGCATGCCTACAATAGACGAGGGTCAGAGAGGGACAGGCACTTACCCAAGATGGCACAGCTGCTGAGTGGCAGTCAGAGCTGGAACCAAGACTTCTAGCCCCAAGTCCAAAGTCGCATAGAGCAGGCTAGATACTTAGACATGCAAATTATGCCTCTAAGGCCCAAAACAGACCCATATGGGGGTAAAGGGACAGGGAGATGGTGGGTTGAATAATCGGGCATGTATTCCTCCCTTAGGCCCCCACCTCCTCTGGGTGAGGGCCGACCTTGGTCCTCCCAGCTATCTTTCCTCAGCCTGTGTGCCCTGAAACTTTGCAGATATGCCTCAGAGATTATCTGCCCGATGCACTGTATATCAATCCTACACTGCACATACCTGAAGAGCTCCAGATGCCCACACCACTGAGATTGGTGCTACAAGACACATCGAGAAAAAGAGTGTCAGCTGCAGGGAAAGGCTCTTCTTTAGCCATCAGAAGATGACCTAGCCCTACATTTATGGTGCCTGCTTTGAGTCCTTCTTAGTGGCCACATAATCCTGGAGTTAATAGGTTTCAAGCAAGTCAAATGCAAAAATAAGAAAGCTGCTGTTGCTACCACTGCCACCACCTAGGCCATACACAGGATCTTCTGCAGAAGGCTGTGGGGGAGCAGCTTAGAAAGTTCTGCAGAGACAACTCCCCAGCTGTCCACAGTAGACCAGGCACACTGCCTAGATTCTCACCACCCCTGCGGCTAGACTCAAGTCACTAACCTTCACCGCAGCCACAGCACCAATTCCAAAGACAGCTGTGTTACATTGTCTCTGCTTCCTATGTTACAAATGCAAACCAAATCTAATTATTTAACAAAGAGCTGCCAAACATCACAGTACGAGATTCCATGTCCATGAAGAGTGAAAGGCAAAAAAGTAATGTCTCCTGTCAAGGAGCTAAGAGTTCGGTGCAAAAGAGGTAATACATACTTCATAAAAATAAAGAAGATGGGCCTGCCAGGTAGATCGGCAGATCAAAGAGCCTGCTTGGGGAGACACAGGGACCAGGCTTTGATCCTTGGCCTGCCGTGCGTGCCCAGCCCCTGGGGTGCACTGAGGCCTCGATTAAGACTGGGCGTGGTGGTGCACACCTGTAATCCCAGCTCTTGGGAGATGAAAACAAGAGGATCAGTATGAGTCCAATCTGTGTACTGAGACCCTTACTAAATGCCTTTAAAGTGATAAAATAAGCAAAAAAAAACAGGCAAAATTCCAAAATGCATCTGCATATCAACCTCTGAAGCAGCCTTTTTCAGCTTCCACTTGGAAAAAAACAGAAGATGGAAGAAAACATACAAAAACTCATAAAGAAGAAATGGAAAAATGACGTATTGAGTAGAAATGTTTGTCCATTGTAAAGCAGCTGGTGTTGCTGAACAAATCCTTTGAAAGCCTTGCAGCTTCGTTTCCAGATACCTTAGAGAGCCTGTGAGGCCTTGGGGAGCCCCTGCCCACCGTCCGCTGTGGCTCAGAGATACAAGCAAATTACAGGCCAGCACTCTGCATCCTCACCTTTCAGAGGGGTAGGACACTGGTTGGCTGACACCATGGAACCAACCAGTCCCTGATCAAACCGTTCCCTGACCCCACCCACCCACCCACCCATCACAACTCTCAATGCCCTCATTCTATATGCCATGAGAGACAGTGACTCCCTGGGCATGACGGGGGAGCTGGAAAATTGCATCCTGGAACATGTCATTGCCACTCATAAAGAAATTTGATCTTGGAGGGAAAAAAGATATTTCTTGTAATAATATATGCTGAAAATTGAATTTTGCACGTGCCTCACGAATTCAGAGTGTGATAAAGATAGTAAAAGATAAAATGCAATCTTAGCAGAATGCAGTGTTATAGATCAGTTTTTTTATTTCAGCACTATGAACATTTTAGGCCACATAATTCTTTTTTGTTGGAGTTTTTTTTTTTTTTTTTCCATGGTAGGATAGGGTTTTTTTGTTTTCTTTTATTTTTATGGCTGGCTCAGCCTGCCCTGGCGGGTAGGGCTAGCGCAGAATGTGGTACAAGGGCTCAAACTGCGGTCCCTGTAGTTGCCTAAGCTTGCCTAAGAAGGCATTTTAGATCACTGAGCCATCTCACTGGCCCCATGGTAGGGTGTTTAAAACCATCCCCAGCCTCTCACCAAGGCAATACCTGCTCCAAGTAGTAAGCCAAAATATCTCAAGTGTTAGGTAATTACCAACTGTCCCTTGTGGGGAGCACTTTGTTTCTAGTTGAGAAGCATTGTTGTAAATGAACTCTTAAGAAACTAGAGAGGATGTGGTAAGCATAAAGCTGACACTTTGTAACATAAATGTAGGTGGGGAACAGCTGGAGGGGAGGCTCACTTTTTAACACCAGCAAACTCAAGGCATTAAAGGTTAACTAGTTTGAGCGTTATGGGGTAAAATACCAAGAAAAGAAGAAGATTGTCCTACAGCCCCCTGCAAATAATCTATGGCAAGATGCAGAAATTATTAGAAAACAGTTCTATGCCGGGCGTGGTGGCTCACACCTATAATCCCAGCACTTGGGAGGCTGAGGCAGGAGGATTGTTGTGAGTTCGAGGCCAGCCTGGGCTACAAAAGAGAGCTCAAAGCCAGCCTGAACTGCACAGTGAGACCCTGTCTCAAAAAAAAAAAAAAAAAACAGTTCTATAATCTCAAAAAAAAATCTTGCATATTAATGAAAGAAGCAAGCCATTGGAACAGATGTCTAATGTGAAACTACAAAAAGAAAAGTACAGGCTCAGTGAGATAATGAGATAATGAGCTCTCTCAAGCCACACCTCAGGCCCAGAGTATGTATGTGACCTTCCACCTGCTTGCCCTGTGCCAGACCCCTCTCTAGCCAGACCCCAGTCCCAGCATGTTTGTGGGAACTTCTCCCTGCTCACTGCACACCAGAGCCCTCTCCAGCCAGACCCTAGACCCAGGGTATGTGTGGGACCGTGTGCACACTCTCAGGAACCTCTTCCTGTGGAGGGCTGCAGCAGAGCTCCCTCTCAAGAGTCTAAGGGCAAGACCCATCCAACTAATCCAAGAGCTGAACATCTTGCCAGAGTGGCATAGGAGATTCAGTTCCACAGGCTGCAGCAGGAGGAAGCCGAGCGCAGCCTCCAGACAAAAGCCGGGTACATCTGGACGAGTTCAAACATGGTAGATCCAGACTCAGTAACCTGAGACACTTTGCTAAGCCCAGATCCATGAGAGCATGCTCTCTCTTTCTCTGTTGATTGAGAGAGGTGGAAACAGGACATTGGAGCAAACCAGTCTGCCTGGAAGACCTCATGTACATCAACAGGAGGTGATCAGACAGAATTTGGGGTAATTTAAATACAAATTCCCAATAAAATATCTGCTTAGCTACACAGACATAATGTTGTTCTTAAGGTCTAAATTACAAACGTATTAGTTACAAAAGTTTTTCAACTGCTAAATAGTACTACACAGCATTAGTGTTCCTAATCATAGTGCTGTAAATTGAAAACTGTAACTGCCTTAACCGTATAATCTCTACTGCATAAGAATTGTGGTAGGTGCTAAGGTAATAACTGTACCAAATCTCTACACCAAAGGTCACAGGACAGTGCTTTACAAAATGACAAAGAGAAAGAGCAAAATGCAGTCTCAGGCCCTGAGCCCACCCAGAACAAATGCAAGACACACTAGCATAGAAGAAATTAGAAATCACACACCTGAGGTCCCTGAATTAATAGTGTCTGAAGTAAACAAACAATTGCAGAAATGTATAAAGGAAATCAGATGAGAAACAAACTTTAAGTAAAAAAAAAAGAAAAGATAACTAGAATGAAAGAATTAATCAATGTTTCTAAAGACACTGATAAAAAATTAGATGAGAATGGAAAAATGATGGAATCCTTGAACAAGCAATATAGGAAAGTAATAGATCACATGAAGAAGACTCAAAGAGATACAGGAAATTAAAATCTCAGTCACAAACCGGCAAAATCATTTGAACGAAAATAAAGATAAGGGCCAGCCAAATAGCACAGTGGATTAAAGTGCCTGCAAGCAGACCCAACGGATGGGGATTCAATCCCTGGGCTGGCTCTGCTGGCCCCATCCCTGGGGTGTGCTGAGATGGCAATTGACACTGGTCATGGTGGCATGCGTCTGTAATCCAAGCTTTTCAGAGGCTGTAAAAAGGTGAATCACTATGAGTCTGATCTAGTAGTGAAATGCTTAACACCCTATAGAACCTTTCCTAAAGTACAAAAAAAAAAAAAAAAAAAAAAAAAAAAAAAAAAAAAAAAAAAAAAAAAAAAAAGAAAAGAAAATGAAGCTAGAGCTTCAAATCTTGAAGACACCATAACAGCTAGTGAAAAGGTTAGAAAAGAGTTCTTCAAAGCAACTATAATGCAGGAAAAAAATAATTCAAAATCTGCAAGATAGTGCAAAGATAAACAGTATGAGACTAATAAGCATCAGTGAAAAAAAAGGAGTCAATACAAATGATATAAAAAGGATATGGGCAGAAGTAATAGGAGAGGGGGCTGGGGAGATAGTTCCGAGGCACAAGTGCCTGCTGGGCAAGTGCAAGGTCGTGAGTTCGAACCCTGGTCCCACAAAAAAAAAAGAAGTAATAGGAGAAAACTTCCCCAATATGGGGAACCATTCTGGCATTCAACTCCAAATAACATCAACCCAACTAAAACTACACCCACACATATGGTAGTCAAGATCCCAGAAATCCAGCACAAGGACAAAATACTAAAAGTCACCAGAGAAAAAAAAGGAGATCACATTTAAAGAAAAACCAATAAGAATAATGGAAGATTTCTCTTCATAATCCATCAAGTCAAGAAGAGCATGCAGCAGAGTATACTCCAAATCCTCCACGAAAACAAATGCCAGCCCAGACTACTGTACCTCCAAAACTGTCTTTCAAGTTTGATAGAGAAGTAAAATACTTCCATGACAAAGAACAACTGAAGAATCGTTGACACAGCCAACCCTACACAAACTAATAAAGCATATCCTAGAGAAGACCGAAATGACCAGAACTGAATGAATAAAAGCAGAAAGAACACACAAAATAGGGAAAACAATTAAACACAGGAGATAAAGGGGCACACAACAGCAGGCAAATAGGATGTCAATTGTAAGTCAATACATCTCAGTTATAATCATCAGTCTAAATGTACTCAGTTCACCAATTAAAAGAAATAGACTGGCACAGTGGATTAGGAAGAAAAATCCAACAATATGCTGTATATAAGAAACACACTTAACTCATAAAGAAATTCATAGGCTGAAAGTCAAAGAATGGAAAACAATACTATAAGTCCCAACACCTCAGAAAAAAAACAGGGACAGGTATCCTATTCATGAACGGTCTGAACTTCAAACCAAGAATAATCAAAAGAAATAAAGATGGGCCCGGCGGGATGGCTCAGTGGTCTAAAGCACCTGCTTGGGGAAGCTTGGGCAGCTTCAGGGACTGCGGTTCGATCCCCGGCACCACATGCTGCGCCAGCCCTGCCTTCGGGGCGGGCTGAGCTGGCCATGAAAATGAGTGAATAAACAAACAAGGGTTCTGAAACAAGAAAAAATAATAATAATAAATTAAATAAATAATTCTTTAAAAAAATAAATAAATAAAATAAAGAAAGCCACTGCATACTTGTTAAGGAAAGCAGAGTCAGGTCTAGTTAGTACCTGAATGGGAGAAATAGTAGCACAAATTTTTAAATAAGGTAATAGAAAAGCATACAGCTTAGTGAGGCATATAGAATCCCAAACAGCCAAAATCAGTAAAGGAACTCATGAGAACACAAGATAGCTAAAAACACAGAAGTCTGACAAAATAACAGAATTTTAAAAGTTGCTAAGGAAAACCAAAAAGTCACTCTACGACGATAACTCCATTATAATTACAACAGACTTTTCAACGCAAAATTTAATTCCAGGACAGTTTTTACTAAAACGTTTCAAGTTCTAAAACAACCTGCCAGCCAACCTCACATATTCTGCAAAACTATCTTTCAAAATTGATAGAGAAACAAGACATCTCCATGATAAGAAGGAAGCCATGATTAAAAAAATAGCACACCAAAAAACTCTCAAGAATGCCCTAAAAGGAAACAATGAAGCTAACAATGGCATAATATCTAATAACATGAATTTGTCAGATAGTGAGCAGTGGGGTAGAAAGCAAAGATAGGGAAACATCAACAACAGACTGACTCTAGACCCATATCTCTCACCATGTACCAATCTAAAATAAAAATGGATCAAAGCACTAAGTGTTAAGACAGAGGCACTTAACCTGTTGTAAGACAAAATAGGTAGAAATCTTAACACCATAGGCTAAAGCAAGAACCTTCTGAACAGAATCCTGGTTGCACATGATACTGAGAACCAACCAATGGGAGCATACCAAATTAAAAGGCATTCTGCACAGCAACAGCCACAAACCAACAGAAAGGACTATGTTATGGTTTGTATCTAGTTATCTCCCCCAAAGTCTCATGTAAATCATGGGACTGTCAAGTGCACGGCTCAAGGGGTGAGGCCAGAGGACCAGGGTGGGGCTGGAGAGTGGGGCCAGAGAGGCATGAACCATTAAACTGACAGCATGCACCTTCACCACCCCTCCCCTCTGCCTGGTGGTCTCTCTTGGAGGTATGGGGCCAACCATCCTAGACAGGGCAACGCCCCAGCCTCTTCTCCAGATCCTACAGAGCAGGAGCAGTATCTTAAAACCTCCAGTAACTGTGGGCTAAATAAACCTTTCCTTTCCTAAGCTT
The DNA here is from genome assembly GCA_004027025.1 of Myocastor coypus. NCBI lineage: Eukaryota > Metazoa > Chordata > Mammalia > Rodentia > Myocastoridae > Myocastor > Myocastor coypus. Next base: position 20,343 of record PVJA010025990.1, read on the forward strand.
GTGTGCTGGGTATTTGTCCCAGCAATGAGAGAAGAGTAACTAAGACAGATAACCTACCTAATAGGGAAAAATTGTGCAGGCTATTCCTCAGACAGAGGGTTAATCTCTAGAAAATACAAAGAACTCAAAAATTAAATCCCCAACTAAACAGTCCTATCATAAAGTGAGGAAGTGAATACACACTTCACAAAAGAATTAAAAATGCTCAAAAAATATATGAATAAACGCTCAACATTGCCTTTGCTATTCTAAGTTTTTTCTGGTTCCAAATGAATTTTAGGAATGATGTCTCTACGTCTATGAGGTATGTTGGTGATATTTTGATAGGGATAGCATTAAATCTGTATAACAATTTTGGGAGTATGGCCGTCTTCACAATGTTGGTTTGG
>PVJA010025991.1:0-30113 GCA_004027025.1 Myocastor coypus
GTGAGCCACCACGCCCGGCTTGTACAGGCACATTTTCTAACATTTCTTTTCCTGAGTAACTTATTTCTGTTCAGCAACAACTTCTCCTCTCAATCACAAGCTGCTTTTCCATTAAAACTCTATCCTATCACAACACAATAATCCATTGATGAAATACCCACTTAACACCGTGGCAATGGTTACAGTAGACCAAATAGGGATAGTGGTGGAGTATTGACAGAGTTATGGACAGTGTCCTTGGCATTTGACACAGACATCATTTCTTGATTTCATTGGTGAGGATATGAGTTCAAAGACATTAAGCATTGTGTCTGAGGGTGCAAGCACACAAAACTAAGCCAATCGACACCTTCTGCTGATGCATCCTTGATTGTGTACACTTGCTTTTCATTGCATTCATCTCTTGATGAACCTGGTGCTCATCTGAAAACCTGTAACATACAGTTATGAGGTTTGGCTTATTTGTTTGTATTTATGCATAGGTCAGTGATTAAATTAGTCTGAATCAAAAACAAAAATCTTAATTTGGAGGTCTATGGGCTTCTGTGAGCTCAAGAATATATGTCTAAGTGCCTGTGAACACTCTGAAATTTTATGCATTCATTAAACAAGACTTTCTTCATTGGATTTGTACATGTGACTTCTAAAAACCTAAGACTCAAAGAAATCAATACATTTTCATGAGTGATGAACATGATAAACCAGTAAGAAATTTGTTCATATATTCCTTTGAAATATGGCACTGCTTTTTAAAAGAAGACTAAGTGGATGCTGGGTGACATTTGTTGAAATATATCCACTACTTTAAATTACCATAAGAGAATGTGGAATCAATACTTACTGGAAGCCTGACTGTTCACTGGAAGGTACTAGACTCTGTAGGTAGAACACAGCTGGGCTCACATCTTTTCTCCTCTGACTTTGTGGTAAGTTTCTTAATAATCATTTTCCTCAGTTTGCTCATTAATTTGAAAAAAATGGGATGATAATGTAAGTCCTATCTAGTGAATAGAGTAAATGAGATAGTAGATACAAAAAAAAAAAAAAGAAAAAACAAAAAAAAATGAACACAATTATTGCTAGCAATTAGTTACATCACTGGAGTTCTCTGTTTTATCTCATATTTCATAATGACACAAGTAGGGAAGACACTTTATTGAAATGGAATTTTACCTCCTCTGAGGAAAGTGAGAATGGCCTCTTTTCTTTCTGCCATCCTGAAACAGTATTAAAAAAAAAAAAAAAACCCAATAATGTTGCAGTTATATTCACACAGCGTCTGTCTCTTCAGGGAGGCCTGTCTAACTGAACAGCATTTAGTTCACAAGTTCAGCAATGAACTAGATACCTGAACTAGATACTTAAAGTAGAACTAGATTAATGAGGTTTGAACATTAATGTAATAACTTGCTCTTTCCTAAAACATGATTTGTTCTTTACTACTTAATATGCTATCTGTTTATGTGCTTATTCTTCTGCTGACTGTCTGTGATGGAAAAAGTCTGTGACACCTAGGGTTTTATTTTGGTAGTTGCAATATCTGGAATACTATCTGGGGTTCAGTAAATACTGAAAACTATTCTTGAATGAATGCCACATAATTTGCATATATAAAATGGATTTATAAGATTGGGGCAAAAGATACTACTGTGTCAATACAAAATACTGTTACAACTCACTAACTCTTCCTTTCCATTTCCATTACTTATGTTTTTTTTTTCTTCTTTTCTTCCTAAGGTTCATGAGTTCCCCATTTAATTTCTGATTACTTCCATCACAATCCTCGCCCTTGGCCAGCCCAGCCACTGCAGTGCTGTCACTGTCAGCTCATCATGGGAGTTACCCTGAGAGTTAGGTATGTGTGGGCAACCTGCCCTACCACTAGCTGGATATGTCCTGGGAAAATGTGACTAAATTTTTTAATATCTAGGCTTTTTTTTTTCCTATTCTGTAAAATAAAGTTTTAAGTTGAGAACCAAACAAGTGAAAAAGTCAGTAAGAAAGGACCACTAGTGGATGACTAAAGGAGAGTGAGCAGAAGATCTTAAACATGAGTTTTTGTAGAAAGCAACTTTGAGGCTAATTAGCAAATTGAGTGAGCCTTACCTCGGTGACACAGACTTGGGTCAGACTTTAGGTTTCACAGCGTGCTTTGTCTCTGGGAATGGCTGTTGTATCCATGAGTAACCACACTAATAAGCTTTCCTGTGTTTGTTCTTTCTGGTTGAACTCGAATAAGTGCCCCCAAAACGTGTGTTTCTGGGGAAACATTTGATTACATTCTGTAGCCGATCAGGAGTCCTGTGTGGGCTGAGGTACAGATTGCTGGGGCCATCTGGGCCTGTGGAGTTCAAGTCTAATTGTGTACAAAGAAACATTCTTGGATTACTTCTTCCATCTAAAGCTTCCTACTTTGTGCGTCCTCTACCTTCAAACCATAACAATAAGTCATTTCACACTGAGAATTCTGTGCTTTCTCAATAGGAAGGTAAAGTAGAAAGATGTGTGGGATAGCACTGGGAAAAATATCAAGTTATTACAGATGCTGTTCCGGTAAACAATTCTGATGAGGACAGAAAGTCCTACAGTTAGTTATGTGCCAAGCTACAGTTAAATTCTTACTTTTGAAAACTAATAAAATGCATTATATTGAGGCCAGTTGGGACAATGGGCCCTAAAATTTAACTGAAGGTTTTGGAGGTAGAAAAAATTAAAACGTGTACAGATATTGGGCAAGTTCATGGCAGCAACCTTCCTCTAAGAGTTGCTAGGAGATACCTCGTTCCCCATGCACAGTTTGTAGATATTAACCAGACCAAGGGCAAAAGTGTGTGATCTTTGATGAAAAACCCAAAAAACTATTTGGCCTATTTTGGTATTTTGGTACTTAATCATTTTCATTAATACAACTGGTTTTCTTTCTTTCTTTCTTTGCCTGATTTTCTTTATTTTATTTTTTAAAAATTTGTATTTATTTATTGTTTTGAGTAAAAACCGAAGCAAACAGAAAAAAAGACAGAAACAGAGACATACAACAATGCATGTGTTACAGATTTTCAAAACAGGAATAGCTAATTAACAATGGTATATTATCTATTTTTATCATTAAATATTTAGGTCAGATTGACAGATACAGATACACAGCACTGAGGGAATAATTGAACACCAATTGGTTTTCACAGGAAACAAATTGAGAAAAGGTGAATTTAAGTTTTTGCATATATGAAGGCTTCTATCTCTACCCGAATGCAGATTTGTACCTGTCTAGGTAATTCATCTCAAAATATTAGTAAACTTGTAATTGGTTTGTTCTGCCATAATTAGGGCCTATGTTATTTCTCTCAGAGAGTAGAAGTCTGCAACTGTGCCTGACGGGACTTGTTACCACGAGTTCTCACCCAGTGTCCTCTGCCTCGCTGCTTGTATGCACAAATAGAATCTCACTGCAAGTCCCTAGCTTCTGTCTTTCTCAGCTTATTTGGGAGGTAATTTGGAAATCTCTGTTTGTTAACACTTCCAAGAGCAGACTTCAATCAAGATGGACAGCAGCCCATGGGAAGGATGAATTTGCAGCTCCTTGGTGGAGTCTCCCATTAGAACAGAGAGTTCTAGCTGCTCACGGCACCATGGTGATGCACTCCCAGACACTTTGTACAATATTCTTCCCTGTCTCACTCCAGCACTTACACTTCCGGAGTCATTTCCCAATTAGTCTTTACCCTCAAGGCATTATCTCCCACTTTTCTTTTTGAGGTACCAAACTGGGAGTCATAAAATGTTGCAGAAGCTGTGTGTCCAGGAGGACAGGCTGTCTTACCCAATCTCCCATTCACCCGTTGTTCCCTCACTGCGTAGCACCCAGAACTAACATTGATATAGTTTGGTCAGTGGTCGTTGCTTTCTATCATGTAGGTTTCACAGATCGACAGTTTTTTGTACAGGCTAGGAGTATTTTAATTTACTTTCTTGCTGGCCTAATAAGCAAGCCCTAAATCAACAGGATGAAATCAGGGTTTGCAAATTCTTCATTTGTATATGTTAGAGGTTTTTAAATTGAGCACAAAGCAGTACTGAACCAGTAGTCTCTGTCTGCACTGACTGCCACTTTTGTGTCGTGGACAAGAGGAAGCTATTGCTACAAGGCCTCTCAATACCCACTCCATGATATGGTCATCGGTGGATTTTTTATTGAGACAACCCTGGGGTTTGGGTCAACTACAAATATAAGTGCCATGTTCTCCAATCTCATGATTTTTTTTTCTATAAAAAAATCATACTTTTTGTTTAGAGTGGTGTGTAGGAAGGTTTTAGAAAACATGTTTTATTTGTACTCGCTCTAGTTCTTTCCCTCAGCACCATCTGGCTGAGGGAGAGCCTCCCTAATTGACACTAATGACTGGGGGATTCAAGGCAAATTACTGAATTTTGCAGATTAGCAAACATGATTAGAGAAATCAAGGAGTCTGCACTGCACTAATGCATTTTGCTGAGAACTAAGAAAAATCCTAAATATATTATCAGAGTTTAATATTTTAATATACATAGATATTTTACAGGGATGGATGATGCCATTAAGACACCCAGAGATACAATGTTCTGTGGAACAAATTAGTTTCAATCTGGAGGAAATTGTTCTCTAGCTTTGTGCATTTTCTGAACTCCATCAGTATCTACACTTCTCAAGGACTAAGGCTAAGTAACGTTTTCTCACGGAGACCTAGAGGTCATCTAGTGCCATTTCTTCTGATACAGGAAATAGAGATTATTTCTGCATCTGTGTCATTTTATGTTGTGTCTTACTGCTTTATAAAAACACAGTTTATGTTAATGGAAATTTTGTGGTGTGTAAACATTTTAAATGTCAGCTGTGGAAGATCTTAATGTTTATTATCCTCAATTCCCATTCCTGTGCTATCCTTGCTCTTTATTGGGCAACAAAATCTCTAGCTTCCTCCCACACACCATGTAAATAGTTTGCCACACAACTACACATGCACACAACTTCCTTGGGCCTTGCTGCATGTGCCTTCAGGACTTCATTTACCAAGTTGAGAGGAAAGGAGAGGAAGACTCTGTGGATGTGGAAAAGAGATTTGCGGCTCAGCCAGGGTAGAGATTTTATGTACCCTGAAGTGTTGACATGTATCATATGCTATACAATATTGACATGTAAATTTTTGTATATACATTTTTAAAAATTTATGTTTCTCATACAGAGTCTCACTGCACAGCGCAGATTTGTAGTGCTCCTTCTATTTTCAGCCTTCCCAGCACTGGGAGTACAGGTGTGTGCCACCACACCCAGACTTGGTCACTGGCTAAGCCCTTCCTGGGAGTGGGACCAGTGCGGCACTCAGGACCAGTGATTGAAGCCTGGTCCCTGAGCTTGCCAAAGCAGGTGCTTAGTCCACTGAGTATCTCACAGTCTCTCGTCTACACGTCTTTGAGAACAAGCTCTTTAAGTGTGGTGCATTTGAGCTTCAAAAATTGTTGCTCTGCATGGCTATTTTGCAATTTTTATTGCTAGTTTATAAATACTATTTATATATTTTCAATTTTTATTGCTATTTTATAAATCCTATTATATATATATATATATATATATATATATATATATATATATATATATACATAACAGAATGGACTGTTCCTCCACTCATTCCTTCCACCAACTCCAAAACAGGTTGCTTCCTGTATTTCCTACCATCTCTCCTTTATTCTGTTCCTTAAGTGATTTACATCTTGGGATTCTCATATAAGAGAAACCATGTGATATTTAACCTGCACCTGATTTATTAACAGGACAGTCTCAAGATTCACCCATTTTTCTACAGATGACTCAATATTTGTCATTTTTATGGCTGAGTAGTACCCTATGGTGTATTTGTAGAACACTTTCTTAATCCATTCATCTGCTATGGGCACAGGGTACATTTTGATTGTTCAGCCACTGTAACTGCTTTTATCACAAGAAGCAGATGAAAAAGTCCAGAGCTACCAACTTTGCCATGACTGAGGGAGAAGTCAACAAGGAGAGTGTCCCTGGCAGAGACAGCCAGAAGCAGATGAAAAAGTCCAGAGCTACCAACTTTGCCATGACTGAGGGAGAAGTCAACAAGGAGAGTGTCCCTGGCAGAGACAGCCAGGTGTTTTCCTGTGAATTTGTCTCTTGCTATATATATGACATCACTGATACTTCTGTGACTATAAGAGGGGTAGTGAGGGATATACATTTGATTGTGTGATTGATTTAAAGGGTGTAATGGCATCTGCTGATTTAAACAAATAGCAAGCTATTGAATACATTGTCTATTCTTAAGAACACCGAAGAGCTAAGGCCAAAATATTGACTATCCTTGAAGCCCTTCAAACATTCTCTCAGGCTTTCACATAGAGCAAATTGGCCAAACAATGGCCATGACTCATCCAGATATAAAACATCTATAAGCTGCTGTATGGGATTTTAGGGTAAATCCTGAGGGGTTTTGATTGACCTTGTCAGGTACAAAAGTGACATTTTTTGTTATACAGGTCTTGCTTTATCTTAGTCTTAGCCATCCAGTGTAGGGGCTAGGGAGATAGCTCCTTGCAAAGTCTAACCACAAGGTAGAAAAAGTAAAGCTATATTAATATACTGAGCTATAAAAGGCTCAAATCAACAACCTCCAACAGTGCCAGTTCTGCTGATAACCCACTACTGTCATGGACTACTGGAATATATATATATATTCAATGAGATGAAAATTTGTACTAATAGTGTTTAGACAAAATATTCCATCTGCTGCATCTTGTACTTTGAACAACTACTACAAAGACAACAATATGTAATGCATTAATTATTTAACTGTTCTACTAACCTGCTGTGAAATATTTCATTGCTATTTTGAAAAATCAATCCATGTCTCCTCTTTTAGGAAAAAAGTCTATATTTTGTTCTTTAAGGTGAGTCATTCTAAAAAGTTAACATGTAAAAAATTTGGAAGCTTTTGTGACACTTCCTTCTGGTCCGCACATGATTTGATTACCATAATCTGTTAAATATGCTTCAAAAAGGAAATTAAGGTGAAATGCAAATATGTGGCATTATTTCACTTGTTTTCCTCATTCCATCTTTTGTATTCACATTTGGAGAGACTTTCTCACTTGCTACTGATCACGTTGGAAAAGCTTAAAAGAGATCATCCTAGTCTTAAATATTGTGTGGGGCCAGCTTTTCCTCTTCATTATAATTTCTTTAGAGGAGTTTCTCTACTGTGTTCTCTTTTCTGCTGTTTTAAACACTATCAATATTTTTTGTTTGAAGGCTCTTCTGTAGTGGAGATGTGCTGAAACTTGATACTGGTAGAGGATTTTAGATTTTAAAATGTGAGTTGGGCATTGAATGAATTGTGCTTATAATAACTGAACCCTCACAGATCTTTGTAGCAAATGTATATGCTTTGATTTATTACAGAGAAAAATTGATAAAAGGATACTATTCACTCATGCACCTTCAAAAGAAACAGAATATAACAAAAATTGATTGTGTTTTACACACTTAGGATAGCTCTACAATGGTAGAAAAATCAATCTGCATATGAAAGGCTAGAATAAAAATGGATTGTTTTCTCTTATGATTTTCTGCCTCAAAATATGTCCACTTCATCATCTGGGTTTTTAAAAAGTTCAGCTTATATTATTTTACCCCATTGAAAGCACTGTGAGAAATGCAATATGAAAGAAAGGTGAATCTTCCAATTGCAGAGGTACCTGACAGTTTATATAATGTTGAACTGAACCAAAGACAGACTAAGAGTGCAGTGACACAGCCATTAAAGACAATTGTGAGTAAGGGTGTAAAGCATGCTTTTAGTAAAGCCAAAAGAATCAATGATGCATCAGTCAATAAAGAGAAAAATGGCAGAGGTAGTGAATGGAGAGAAGTTCTTGTTTCTTTTGCTAGTGAAATACTGTCTTGGCATGAATGGATCAGGTGGTGAAGTACAGGATTGGGCTGAGCTTGGTTTTGGTATTCCTATCAGAGCTACAACTGGAAAGCAATCATTTCTAAGAACTTGAGAGGTATTTCACAACAGTCACTGTAATGTTTACCCTCAGGGATTTGGGCCCAACGACTTCAGCTACCAAATTGGCTTAAAGACATTTCATCTCAAAAGGTCTCCATCATGTTGAAAAAGAGCAAATCATTCTTAATCTACTGTTTAAGTTGAAAGTGAAAGACAGTAGGCATTAACCCAGATCACCACTCCAGTCACATTGCACTGTTGCCTTAAAATGCTCTGCGCAGAATGACATTCTAAAGCAGCAGTTGGGTGCTTCTGCCTTAGAATATCAACCATGCTCTTTGTACAGTTTGACAGTGCTGTGGAAGCAAGGGAGCATGCCATCAAATGCAGGTGACAACAGAGACACTGCCTTTGAGCCCTGGAACTGTTTGGTGCAAGGGTGAAAATACCCAGACCAGGAAAAGATCATAGTTATTATTGTTCTCATTCCTGTATGTATACATTATTCTCATTTCAAAAGCAGGAATACAGAGACACACACTTTTTTTTTGCTATACTTAGACACATTAAGAATCTTAGCAAAACAGAACCAAAGTTGAAAAGAAGATGAAATAAATCTCCAAGGAAGATACTGCATTTCATTTCTGAACCCGGCTAATTTTTCTGAGCTCTTTGGTCTTTAGGCTTTGTTTATTCTGCTGTGTCTTGTTGCATTTTTCTTTTAATCAGCCATCAAATTTTCAAGCAGAACATGTCCTATTTAAGTTGTAAGCCAGAATGGTTGTTTTGAAACCATTCAGACAAAAAACTGAGCCCTGGCACATGAGACATATGCCGTGGGTATTGGGGACAGAGGGTCAGGGCCGGTGGTGGTATGCTGGGAGGTGCACTGCAGTATAGGTCTGCTCCTTGATCTTCCCAGCAGCTGCCCCTATGGGGCTTCTCTGTCTTAGCCTAAGCTCAAGAGGACAGGCTCCAAGATTTCAGTAGCTTATTGTCCAGAAGCAAGAACATAGGCTGTAGTTTCAGTTATTTGAGGCTGTGTAAGGAAGCACACCCTTAAACCAAAACTCTGAAATCAAAAATGCTCCAAAACCTGAAAATTTTGATCACTAACAGTGACACCAAAGCAGAGCATTCTACTCTCTGATGTTTTCTTTCATGCATGAAATTATTAGATATACTGTTCAAAATTGCCTTCAGGGCATGCAAATAAGGCTTATAGGAAGCATAAATCAATTTCATGTTTAGACTTCAGTCCTGTCCCTGAGATAACTCAGTATGTCTATGCCACTATACCAAGGTTGGAAAGAACCCTAAATCTGAAGATTTCTCTTTGCAAACATTTAGTGCAGGGCTGCTCAAGCTGTGCTTGATATCCTTGACTTCTGTGAGACTGATTTGTTCAGTAGACAAAAGCACCTTTTCTAAAATCACATCAACAAGGCTGCTGCTTTTAGGATGCACCATTGCAAGGCTCCTGACATTGTCTCTGTGACACTGGGCCACCGTAGGTGTTTGTTCCTATTGTCTTTTACAACCACAGAGCCTTTACCTGAGTCTGAATAGTCTGTGGGTGTGGTAGATGCAGTATTTTATTGTCAGCAATATTTCTCACAGCCGCCTGGCAGAACAGCACCTGCAGCACAGCAAGGTTCTGGAGATGAGCTCTCTCTGCTTGAACAGCCTTGCCTGTATTTGTGTATGTATGTATGTATGTATTGATTGATTGATTGGTTTGGTATAGATCTTGCTATACAGCCTGAACTCATAGCGCTCCTCCTGTCTCAGCCTCCCCAGCGCTGGGGCTCAAGGCATGCACCACCGTGCCATTTCAGTGGCAGGCACAGCATGCCCAGGATTCCAAGACCAGCACTACAGGCATTTAGACTGCCAAGCTCTCTCCTTAGCCCAGCCTCTGCTTGTTGACAGGTCCTAGGCACTTGGGCCTTGCCTGAGTCCCTGGCTTTTCCCAGGGAGAATCTTATTGCACAGTTTCCCTGCTGTGGCCAGAATGCTAGTCTCACAATGCTGTGTGGCCACTGTCCTCCTGTCCTTTGGGTGCCAGCTCAACCACCTCTCCCTGCATTGAAGTTTTCCCAGGTATACATGGTATTATGCTTTTAGACAGGAGGCCAATCACAAGGCTTTGGCTCACGGTGTGTGTGTGTGTGTGTGTGTGTGTGTGTGTGTGCTTGTAGGGGAGAACATCGAGCAGAAAGAGCACCCTCTGCATACCCCTGCAAGGAGACTGCCCACACAGGGCACCTGCCTCCTGGCATCACCACCTCCCTGCAGGTGCGCATGGCTGGAGGCCTTGCCCTTCTATTCATGTGGGACCTCTCTTAGAGGAGGGATCTTAGCTGTTTCCATGCCATGTTTTAAATCTTGTGCAGCTGTCACACTCTAATTATTTGCCAAGTATTTTTTCTGAGTTCATAATCAGTTCTTTTATTTTTATTTGTTCACATGTACAGCATATGAACACACATTCAAGTGGGTAAGAGGTACAGATACAGGACACATCTTAATTCTTCTTACACGTCCCTCCCTTTGCGCTGTGTCCCCCTTCTTCCATCCATTGCCTCAGCCTATGGTTCAGTGAGGAGGATGAGTCTTTGTTTATTCTCTCAAGGGCATCTCAGTCCTCTGAGCCCTGGCCCTGTGCCATCCAGTGGGGGTAAACAAAACAAGTTGGCAGTGAGTCACCGCTTGGCCATTTGAGGTTTAGTTTACTTCCTAAGAAATGTCCTCCACATGTGATTTCTGCTTTCAGTGCTTTTGTTTACCTTTTGGTCTTGCTTGTACCCTCCAGTCCCTAAGTAGCATCTAAGCTGCAGGATTCTAGTAGGCTGTTGTCCTTGTACATCCGGTCAGTAAATTTTTCTTCCATCAAGTAATATACCATTCTTATAAGACTTTCTTCCCCTTGGTTCTAGAACTCTTAGACTTGACATATTTCACTTGTGTAGTGGTTGATACATTGTGTCAACTTGGCTGGATGCCTGGTGGTCGATACATTTTATCAGTTTGGCTGCATTGCCTGGCTGCTTCACACTGTGAGCCTGCACAGACTCGTCAGCCTCTAGATTGGACCCTTCGGCTTTCTGTAGCAGAGTCTTCTGCCTTCTGTTGTGGACACAATGGCTGACCATTACAGACTGTTAAGAACCGGCAGAAAATGGTAAAGACCAGTAGGGACTAGAAGAGATGGAACACTGCCTTGGGACTGAATCCTTCAGTTGTCAGTGTGCAGACGCTATCAGAACACTTCCCCATCTGACTCTGGGACTGGCACATCTTGTGTTATACCTGTTCCTTGTATTATATCTGTTGCTCTTGTAAAACCATGACTAGCACAGACTATGGTACCGGAAGCAGGGCTAGAGAAACAGAATATAGTGATGGCACTTTTTAATGGCTTTAAATGTTCCTGGAACTGGCTACGAGATTTGATGAGACCTAAAGACACCATGGTCTCTTCTGATAGTAAGGAGCATGTTGATACTTCCTTGACATGAGGTTTTTAACCTTAACATGCCATGTAGATCCATTTGATTACCCTAATTCACCACTTGTGAGATCTCAGGAATTTAGAGATTCCATGCGAAAAATTTTGAATCTCTTTGGCAAAATAAGGAATATAGTGATGCCGACTGGTTTATCTTAGCCTCATTGGACAAATTTTAAATGAAAATAAGGAGCTTGAAGACACCATTTCCTGCCTCGAGACTCATATAAAAAATTTAAAGGTTTCTAAGTGTGTCCTAACATATAATCTCTTCTCTTAGCCACAAGGCTGAGTTTTCAGAGACCCAAACACAGTCCCTCATAATTAGACTGGCTGAACTGCAACGTAAATTAAATGCTCAGCCTCGAAGGGTATCTGAAGCAAAAGTGAGGGCATGGATTGGAAAAGAATGGGATCTCATGAACTGGAATGAAGGTGTGTGGGAGGATCCTGAGGAGGCTGAGGATGTTGAGATTTTAGATGCTAATGAGATTATTTTGCCTGAGGAAGAGATTTCCCCACCCACTGTGGCAGAGGGATCACTGCCTTTACCCTCTGCCATGTTAGTGTATCCTAATATATCTGGAGAAACCAATCCTGCATGGAATTAACAGGATACTGGTGGGACTCCTCTGGATCCACCCTCACCACACATTTTTGCCTCTAGGATCATAGCCAGGCTTTAATCACAGAAGTTACCTAAAGGTGAAGTTACATAAGGTGATTCATGAAGCGATCCGTTATTCTCCCAAAGACTTTCTTGAGTTTTCCAAATCTTATAAGCAGAGGCCTAATGAGCAAACATGGGGGTGGATTTTACGAGTGTGGCATAATGATGGAAAAAACATACACCTGGATCCATCTGAGCTTGTTGTATGGTACCAATAAGTAGGGTCTCTGAATTTAATGTTGTGGCTCGTGGAGTAAAGAGAGGTGTTAATAGTCTATTTGGCTGGCTGGCAGAACTGTGGCTTAAAAGATGGCCATAGTGAATGAGTTAGAGATGCCTGATATTCCATGGTATACTGTAGCTGAAGGGATCCAGAGGCTTAGGGAAATGGGAATGCTGGAGTGGATCTGTCATGTCAAACCTAATCCTCCACATTTGGAAAATCCTGAAAACGTGCCCTTCACTAACACCTTGAGAAACAGATTTGTGAGGGGAGCACCAGCATCCCTGAAGAGCCCTGTCATTGCTCTTCTCTGTATGCCAGATCTTATGGTGGGGACAGCAGTTCCTAAATTAGGAAATTTGAAGGGCCATGAGTTTGATTGGATCCCAAAGTGAGAGAGGTCAAGCGGCAGTACTTAATCACTGTGGACAGCAGAAGTAGAACGATGACCAGAATAAGCTGACATGAATAGACCTATGGTGTTGGCTGATTAGCCACGGTATTCCCACAAGTGAAATAGATGGGAAACCTAAAAAATTTTTGATAGATTTATATAGATGAAAGAATTTAGAGGAAAAAGAACAGAGATCTACTTCAAACCATAGTAATAAGTAATCCTGGCCCCTCAACCAGTTTTCAGATTTGAGCCAGTCTACAGACCCAGAACCCTTTGAATGATGGGGAGGCCAGGTCTCCTTGGGGAAGGATGCTAATGTCTCCAGAATTTGTACAGTCAATCTTTCTCCTATCCTTGCCCAGAGGGACTTAAGGCCTTTTGCCTGAGCAACTGTACATTCGGGAAAGGGGGACAATCAGACATTTCAGGGACTACTGGACCCTGGCTCTGAACTAACACTGATTCCGGGGGATCCAAAACACCACCTTGGCCCTCCAGGAAGAGTAGGGGCCTAAGGAGGGCAGGTGATCAATGGAGTTTTAGTAAAGGTCCAACTCACAGTGGGCCCAACAGGTCCTTGAATCTATCGTGTAGTCATTTCCCCTGTTCCAGAATGTATAGTTGAAATAAACATACTCAGTACTTGGCAGAATCCTCACATTGCTGCCCTAACCTGTCATGTTAGGGCTATTATGGTTGGAAAGGCTAAATGGAAGCCACTGAAGTTGCCCTTGCCTGGTAAAATAGTGAACCAAAAGCAATATCGCATTCCTGGAGGGATTGCAGAGATTAGTGCCACCATCAAAGACCTGAAGGATGCAGGGTGGTGGTCCTCACCACATCTCCATTTAATTCTCCCATTTGGCCTGTGCAGAAGACAGATGGATCTTGGAGAATGACAGTAGATTACTGTAAACTGAACCAGGTGGTGACTCCAATTGTAGCTGTGGTACCAGATGTGGTTTCCTTGCTTGAGCAGATTAACATCTCTCCTGGTAGTTGGTATGTAGGCGTTGATTTGGCAAATGCTTTCTTCTCCATACCTATCCATAAGGACCATCAAAAGCAATTTGCTTTCACTTGGCAAGGGCAGCAATATACCTTCACTGTCTTACCACAAGGGTATATTAGCTCTGTGGCCCTGTGTCACAACTTAGTTCACAGGGACCTTGATTGCTTTTCTCTTCTTCAAGGTTTGACGCTGGTCCATTACATTGATGATGTTATGCTGATTGGACCTAGTGAGCAGGAGGTGGTAACCACCTTGGATTTGTTAGTACAGCATTTGAGAGCCAGAGGATGGGAAATAAATCCCACAAAAATTCAAGGTCCTTGTACCTCAGCGAAGTTTCTAGGAATCTAGTGGTGTGGAGCATGTAGAGGTAGTCCTTCTAAAGTAAAAGATAAGTTGTTGGATCTGGCTTCCTCCATCAACAAAAAGGAGGCACAGTGCCTAGTAGGCTTATTTGGATTTTGAAGGCAACATATTCCTCACTTAGTTATCCTGCTGTGGCCTATTCACTGAGTGACTCAGAAAGCTGCTAATTTTGAGTGGGGCCCAGGTCCAGGCTGCTGTTCAGGCTGCTCTGCCTCTGGGACCACATGATCCAGCAGATCCCATGGTACTAGAAGTATCAGTAGTAGATAAGGATGCTGTTTGGAGTCTTTGGCAAGCCCCCATAGGTGAATTTTAGCAGAGGCCTTTAGGATTTTGGAGCAAGGCTATGCCATCTTCTGCAGACAACTACTTTCCCTTTGAAAAATAGCTCTTGGCCTGCTACTGGGCATTAGTGGAAACTGAACACTTAACTATGGGACACCAGGTCACCATGAGACCTGAGTTGCCTATCATGGCCTGGTATTATCTGATCCATCAAGTCATAAGGTTGGACATGCTCAGCAAGAGTCCACCATTAAATCGAAGTGGTATATTCACGACAGAGCCAGGACAGGCCCAGAGGGCACAAGTAAATTACATGAGGAAGTTGCCCGGATGACTATGGTTCCTATACCTGCTGTGTTGCCCTCTGTCTCCCAGTATGCACCCATAGCATTGTGGGGCATACCATATAATGAGCTGTCAGAGGAAAAGACTAGAGCCTGGTTTACAGATGGCTCTGCATGCTATGCAGGCACCACCTGCAAGTGGACAGCTATAGCATTACAGCCCCTTTTTTCCCAAAAAGGAGAGTGGTGAAGGGAAATCATCACAGTGGGCAGAGCTTTGAGTAGTGCACCTGGTAGTACATTTTTCTTGGAGAAAGAAATCGTCAGATGTGCGACTATATACTGACTCATTGGCCATAGCCAATGGTCTGGCTGCATGGTCAGAAATTTGGAAAGAGCATGATTTGAAAATTGGTGACAAGCATATTTGGATAAGAGGTATGTGGATAGACATCTCCATATGGGCAAAGGATGTAAATATATTTGTCTCCCATGTGAATACTCACCAAAAGGTGACATCAGCAGAAGACAACTTTGATAATCAAGTGGATAAAATGACCAGTTCTGTGGATAGTGGCCAACCTCCTTCCTCAGCCACTCCTGTTATTGCCTGTGGGACAATGAACAGAATGACCACGGTGGTAGGGATGGAGGTTATGCATGGGCTCAGCAACATGGACTTCCTCTCACCAAGGCTGATCTGGCTACAGCCACTGCTGAATGCCAATATGCCAACTACAGAGGCCAACACTTTGTCCCCGATATGGTACAATTCCCTGGGGTGATCAGCCTGCGACCTGGTGGCAGGTTGATTATATTGGACCACTTCCATCATGGAAGGTACTGCGCTTTGTCCTCACGGGCATAGACACATATTCCGGATGTGGATTTGCCTTTGTTGCACGTAATGCTTCTGCCAAAACTACCATCCGTGTGCTTACAGAATGCCTTATCCACCACCATGGAATTCCACACAGCATTGCTTCTGGCCAAGGAACACATTTTACAGCCAAAGAGGTGCAGCAGTGGGCTCATGCTCATGGAATTCACTGGTCTTACCAGGTACTCATCATCCAGAAGCAACTGGATTGATAGAACAATGGAATGGCCTTTTGAAGCTGTAGTTATAATGCCAGCTAGATGGCAATAGTTTGCAGGACTGGGGTGAGGTACTTCAGGCTGTATATGCTTTGAACCAGCACCCTCTGTATGGTACTGTGTTTCCTATAGTCAAGATTCATGAGTCCAGGAATCAAGGGGTTGGAGTAGGAATGGTACCACTCACTATTACCCCTATTGATCCACTAGCAAATTTTGGTTCCTGTCCCCACAATTTTATGCTCTGCTGGACTAGAAGTCCTAGTCCCAGAGTGGGGAAGGCTTGTACCAGGAAGCACAGCAATGATACCATTGAACTGGAAGCTAACATTTCCCCCTGGTCACTTTGGACTCCTCATGCCTTTGAGGAAACAAGCTAAAAATGGCATCACAGTGTTGTCAGGGGTGATTGACACAGACTATCAAGGGGAAATTGGATTACTACTCCACAATGGAGGAAAGGAAGAATATACATGGAGTGCAGGAGATTCCTTGAGATGCCTCTTAGTATTGCCATGCCCTGTTATTAAGGTGAATGCGAAGCTACAACAGCTTAATACAGCCACAATGACAAATGGTCCAGAGCCTTCAGGAATGAAGGTGTGGGTCACTCCACCAGGGAAAGAACCAAGACCTGCTGAAGTACTTGCTGAGGGCCAAGGGAAAGCAGAATGGATAGTAGAAGAAGGTAGCTCCAAATATCAGCTACTAACCCACGATCAGCTACAGAAAAGTGGGTTATAATTGTACTATTTCACCCCTACATATAGTTGTATTATAATACATATGGACAGATTTAGTATCAGTTCTTAAGGATTAACTTATGTCAATATTGAAGGTATGAGCACATTTCTGTTTATATGGAGGATAGTATAGTTACAACAATGTTTGGGATAATTATATGCATATGTCTGTATCTGGAGACTGATTTAAAGGAATATGTCTAGTTGCCAAGTTGACAAGGGGTGGATTGTAGTGGTTGATACATTTTGTCAACTTGGCTGAATGCCTGGTGGCCGATACATTTTATCAATTTGGCTGCATTGCCTGACTGCTTCACACTGTGAGCCAGCACAGACTCACTGGTCAGCCTCTAGATTGGACCCTTCAGCTTTCCATAGCAGAGTCTTCTGCCTTCTGTTGCAGATACAATGGCTGACCATTAGAGACTGTTAGCAACTGGTAGAAACCAGTAAAGACCAGCAGAGACCAGTAGGGATGGAACACTGTAGTGAGTATAAAAGCCTTGGGACTGAATCCTTCAGTTGGCAGTGTGCAGATACTCTCAGCACAGATCCCCATCTGACTTTGGGACTGGCACATCTTGTATTATACTTGTTCCTTGTGTTATATTTGTTCCTCTAGTAAAACCCTGACTAGAACAACTTGTTACAAAATGATGCTAAATTCTGAGACAGAAGTTGGCAAATTAGATTCAATGGGTCGAATCTAGCATGTAGCCTATGTGCATATTTATATTTTTCAAAGGTTGTTTGAAAAAACTAATGTATGACAGAGATAGTAGGTGACCAATACTTACAGTGTATTCCTTTATAGGGAAAGATGACTGAACTCTGCTGCAGAACACATCTTGTCGCCCTCACATTGCTAGCCCCATGCCCCACGGGTCCCTTGTTAACAGTGACCTAAAACAGCCAGCTCATTTCCAAAGGAGGCTTCACCTAGCTATGACTGAAATGCGCTACACCGTGCTTGACTTCTGTACCAAGAGTTTAAGACCTCTGGGTTGACCAGATAGCTCAGCAGACTAATGTACCTGCTAGGACAGAGCGCAGTGGCCAGGATTTGATCCCGATTCGATCCCCATCATGCCATCATACAGGCCTTACCCCCTGTGGTGTGCTGAGACAGTGATTGAGACTGGGAGTGGTGGCAGGTGCCTATAATCCGAGCACTTGGGAGGCTGAAAACAGGAGAATCACTAGGAGTCCAATCTATGTAGTGAGACCCTTTACACCCTGTGTGTAGACCCTGTCTACGTTTATTAAAAAAATAAAAAGAAAGAGTTTAAGACTTCCAAGGTTGATGACAGAAATTGAAGTTGCCTTGCTTGGGATCTCATAATGTATTGATGAGTTCAGTTCTCATTTGACTAAGGACTGCCACACTACAGGACTGCTTGACAACTGGGGCCAGCTTGAGAACCATGGTGAGTTGGAGCAGACGAATGCTGAGAGGAACACAGAGCTTTCCATCAACACAGTCTAGAAGAGGCATAGTTCTCAGGCAGCACCAACTGCTGGCCCACTGCCTTGACAATGTTACTTATGCATGCCTTCCCAACCCAGTTCCAGCAGCCCTCAGTCAGTGACCTCTCCCAGATCAGCAGAAGCCTGTATATCAGCAACAAGGCAGCTGCCAACAGCAAGCTCCAACTGCCTACCAGCCAGATTACCACAGTCATCGATGTCTCCATGGAGGCAACGAACACCTTCTATGAGAAGATCCAGTACATGCAGGCTACTATGACCGATGCATCCATCTCCTGTATTTATGACTTGTTTAACCCCACTGCTGATCCCATCCATTCAGTGGAGATGAAAGAAGGCCACACACTGCTTCACTGTGCTGCTGGAGTGAACCCCTGGCTGCCCTGTGTCTTTCCTATCCCATAAAGTACCATGCCATGTCCCTGCTGGATGCCTACACATAGGCTAAGTCCTTATGGCCCATCGTTCAACTCAGCAAGTGCTTTTGGGAGCAGCTCATCCACTGAGTTCCACTTGCTTGGCAAGAATACCATGCATATGGTCCCTCTCACAGGCCTTGACTTGGAAGATTAGAACTGCAGACCATGACTTAGTTCTGTCACCTCCTTTATGACCTGGTGCCTTTAGGAGCCTCAGTCTCCTCATCCTGAATACAGGACAATTGCAAAGCACCATGCCTAGTGCATGGTGTGTGCATAGTCTAAAGGGCGGCTTTTCTCCTAACTGGTACACTCTTTGGCCTGTTGTGTCTGGCTCAGCACAGTTATCCTCCTGAAGACATTTCTCCTGGCTGTGCATAGCCCTTTATTGTTTGCAAAGTACTCTTCCAGAAAGCCATCCCTGGGAGGAAAAATTACTTTCAATCCTACTTTAGGAGAATCTTAGACTATGAAGCCTTTTTAGTGTTCCCAATGGATCTCATCCAGAGTGATGCAGGGTTTATGAAGCAAAGACATGATTCCAGCTTTCCCCAAAAGCTCTTGTTTAGAATTGCTGGCCATTAGAACTAATAGCACACTCTGTCCAACTCCTAGGATGCATAGGGACAAGTGTGAAAGGACAAGTGAGTGGATGCCACCCTCAGCCCTGGAGCCAGCGTCGCTTTGCACCCTTTGTTGCCATCATCTGGCTTAAGACCAGCTCTTGTAATCCAAAGACTTTTAGATGGCATACAAGAGCAACAAGCACAAGAACTTCACTTGACAGTTTGACCTTCAGCCCAGTGGAGCCCTGGGACCCATGGTGGGGGAGTCAGAGGAAAAGAGCTTTACTGATTTTTTTTTAAATTCCAGATTAACATATTATATAGTTAATTCATTTTGATGTGCAGTTTGTTCAAATTCTGTGAATTGTGAGTGTTACACATGACAGGCAGACTCAGGATGGAGCAGTTCTGTCATCTAAAAAAGCCAGGCTTGCTTCTCTACTCCAGGATCCGATAAGCATTGATCTTTTTTATATCCTAAGGCTTGCTTTTTCTAGAATGTCTTATAAATAAAGTCTTAGAGGGTGTAACTTGGAAATTATCTACCTTCACTCAGCATTCTATCCTTGAGATTTGTCTATGTTGATTTTGTGGTATTTTATATGAATATGCTGCAAGAATTTTTTTCATATTCACGCATTATATTGTTTCTAGTTTGGGATGACTATGAATAAGACTATAAATAAATTTAAAAAATTGCAAGGTTGCTTCTTGCAATAATCTGGGGATGAAGTTTCACTTATTCCTTTAGCAGTAAGCATTATGTATTGCTGTGCATTGTATTTTCTAATCCTAGCAGGGAGTGAAAGCCCTCTTTGGATCTAAGGTTATAGTGCTTATTACCTTAATTCTATGTGTCTTGGAGCCTAGTAGCAATTATTTGCTACCAGTTCACTATGGAATTTCTAGAAGATCACTAATGTATTAGAAACTCTTACCAGAAGACATGACAAATGGCCAAGGGGAGAGGGAAATAGATAAACAAACAAACAAAAAACCCCCAAAAAACTAAGGGAGTTGATTTTCAAAGACACAGTCACCAGAAACAAAGGACTGTGCAGACTTTCGCTGAATTTCCTGTTGCTTTGATTAATGTGCCTTAAGAAAAATGTTGATTGCATCTAACAAGTACAGAAATATCATTTTGGTTGGAAAAGTTAGTAACCTTCATCTTGTCCATAAACATTCACTGAGCAACTGTTTATGAGTTCTTAGAAACCTTACACATGACCCACGTCTTGCAATAGGTGCTGGGAAACAAGCCCTGTACAAAATAGCATTGCTCCTTTGATCCATGCTTCCAGGGTAGGAGGTGGCACGTGTTATACATCAGATGGTGATAAGTGGTATGGAGGTAAATGTAACAGCGTAAAGGAGGTAGGAAGAGTCAAGATTAGAGCATTGTGCTGTCCTATGAGGATTTAAGGGAAGCCTGGCTGATATTGATCCTGTGACAAGAACATTTAGTGCAGAAGAAATTTCAGAAGCCAAAGAATTAAAGTGTCAAGTTTCTCTGTTCCAAGCACAGCAAGGAAGCCAGTGTGGGGGTTGGGGGTGGGGGGCAGAGACACAGCGGAATGTGCAGACAGTGAGGTCAGAGACAGTGTACCTGGTCCGTAGAAAACCAAAGCATTTATTCTGAACAAGATAGAAAGCAATTAGGAGCTTTTAGCACAGGACTTCAATTGTGGAACTTAGAGTTTAAAAGTTGCTGTGACTTAACTCTGTGGAATACAGGTTTGAGGGGAATGTAAACACTGAGGTTGCAGTGAGATGATTTCAGTAGCCCCTAAAGAGATGATAGACAGGACCAGGAAAGTAGCAGTGGAAGGAGTAAGAAATGCTATGTTCAGAAGCCATAGCTTTTATGTTTTCATGGTGGAATGTGTACATACAAAGTACAAGAGCAAGGGAGGCCTCGAGATGGCTCCAAAGACTTTGTCTGGAACAAGCAACAATGACAAGACATTTGTGGAGATGGAGAATAATGTGGGAGATACAAGTTGGGTGGGATTAAAGCAGACATTGGCTTTGGAACTTGTGAATTTGCAGATAGCCATCAGATATCCAAGCAGAAATGTGGAAGAGATGGATGAACAGACAAGTCAGAGGAGAGTCCTGGGTTGCAAGTACACATTGGGTGGTTGTCGTTCTATGGTTTGTATTAAGAGGCATGCTATGGGATGGGGCTCTCCAGGAAATGCATACACATAGCAAAGGTGCCTGAGCAATGTTCTGAGTTGTACATGTAGCTGATGGGATAGAGTAGGAAAGATAGGCTGAGAAGGAGGACCCAAGAAAGTCCTATGAGAACTAAGATGTAGGTGTTCCAAAATGAAGTGAATGTACTAGAAGGCATGACCACTTCTGCAAATATTGTATGCAACAATGTGTTGGCCATGAGTGGGGAGGTTGGAGATGGGAAGAGTTCTACAGAAGATGGGAGAAGACAAAGCAGAACCAAGTATGCTTTTGGATAAATCATCTAATTTACAGGGCTATTATAGTAAATAAACATAAGAGAGATTGGATTACAGCCTGAAAAGTTACAGCTGTAAGGGAAATATTTTTAGTTTATTATTTTATTTTTATTTTGGATACAGAATCTTACTACACAGTTCATAGTGATCCTCCTTTCTCACCCTCCTATACACTGGGATTACAGGTTTGAGCCACTATACCAGGTTCTGGGGCAGGCATGGCATATGGTATTGGGAATCAAACTCAGGACCTTGTCCTTGCCAGGCAGGCACTAGACTGCTGAGACATCTCCTCAGACCAAGGGAAATATTTTTAAAGAGAGATTTTATTTCATTTGTGTGCTGATGTAAATAATAGTGAAGGAGTTATTTTTAAAATTAGAGAGAAAGTGGACCGTGGCTGCAATGATACACAAATCTAGATGAGCAGGATTGGCACTTAATGGGTGTGAGTAGAGAACCTTTGTAAAGGAGAAGAGCCAGGTAAGACTTGAAGCGTGATTGAAAAATAAATATGCAAGAGGTGGGCACCACCGACTGGGGAGCTGGGAGGCAGATGCAGATCAGGCTGAGCTGTACCTCTGCATGCTCTGTAGATGGAAGTACAAAGGCGCTGACCCTAGCTCCTGGGTCAGACCAATGAAAAGTCCCTGGAGAATTCAGGTGAAAGAAGCCCCAGGATAAACTCGAAGACACCAAGCCTATTCTGATAACTTAACAGCAGATAATAGCGTTTGAAAGGCCTCAGAACAGGGACTGCGTGGGCTCTGAGGTGGTTGTTGAACGGAAAGACATGTTGTGAGTGCGGGGAGTGTATTGAAGGTCAGATAAATTTGAACTTTCACTTGTCCTGTGCTCTTTTAATGGCTCAACGAGTTCTATAAACCCAAAGAATCTATATGAAAAATATACTATCACAGCACATCCATTGAAGTTGCTCCCCTTAACTGCTTTTACAATTAATCTATCCAATTTAGTCATCTCCATGGGTTTAATGTTAATAATTTTCTTGGATTTCATAAAACTGTGAAAAGTACATCAAATGTCACCCAGTTAGCATCACCTTTTTACTGTCAATTGTTGATTTATTTATTCATAATTTTCTTAAGATGTGGATATAGAAATGAATGTTTAATTTTATCTACAGGCATTTTGTAGAGAATTATTTACCATTCTTGTGACATTTTATTTAATGTACAACATGGAGAATTGAAATAACATGCTGTTATATTTGTTCATTTAAGTTGAATTTCATGAGCAAGAGGAAATTCTTAAAAGTTGGCGTTTCTACTTTCTTATGTATCAAATTTGTACTCTTTTTTTTTTTTTTGTCTTTTTGAGACAGGGTCTCACTATGCAGTTGAGGCTGGCCTTGAGCTCACTTTTGTAGCCCAAGCTGGTCTCGAACTCGCACCAATCCTCCTGCCTCAGCCTCCCGAGTGCTGGGATTACAGGTGTGAGCCACCACGCCCGGCTAAATTTGTACTCTTTAAATGACCTTTTTATTTCATTTGCAATTATGCTAAAGTGTTTTCCACTTGTAGCATTCATACTGGAAAAACCTTACACTAAGCTAGCTTGAAAGAGTACTATAGTTACAAAAGGTATAAGCTCATCAAATGCCTGATACGGGATTTCCTTGTATTTAATAACGTATTGTTTTATTTTCTCATTACCCAGTAAGATTGCTGTGCAAGGTTAAACTTTGATATTCTATGTGCATCATATTGGTATTCAAATTAGAGAGATGTTTAATAACTAGTATTACAGAAGACCAAATCAGAAAAAGGCATTTGTTTGTTTGCCATTTATTGCAGTGCACCCTCAAGTTATCAAAGTTTCCTATTTAAATTTACCTTTAAAAATTTATAGTGACCTGTTATAAATCTATTTTCGTCTGTGTAACAAAGAAGAGCATCATATGAGGGAAATTATGAACTGATATAGTTTTCCGATATCATTTAATCAATTCAAATCCTAATTCTGTCCTCACATTAAAGGGACAAGAGGGAGAGACCTGGAATTTTAAGATTTCCCAACTTTAAGATGTCTTAGATCCATTTGATGTTACCTGTATGTAAAAGATATTTGGGTGATGTTCACCTGTTTGGTAGTTAAGGCCCACACTGGTCACATAAACGCTTCTCAAATTCGTTACTCAGTCTCCTTTTCTGTACTACACTGTCTTAGTTACAATACTGCATGTCAGGGTTTGCTCAGTGACTGTCAGGCTGATCTGTCTGAGATGTCTATTTTGCTTTCTAATAATAGATTGTTTATTAATTAATCAATTAATTCACAAAATTTTTATCAAATGTCTCCTCCATGTCAAGTGTTATGTTGTCTCAGCTGTGATAAAGCAGACAAAACAATTTTTTGATAGAGCTTATATCTCAACAGGGGACGAGAAGTGATAGAATATTTTCAAAATATACGTGGCTCGGATGAGCATTAACAGGATGGGAAAAGCAAGCAGAATCTAAAATTAAAGGAGGTTAGAACAGGGTGGGATGAAATCACTATTTTAAACAGGGTCAAAAATGGTGTTTTAACTTAGGTGTTTCAGAAAGACAGCCCTTAGTGAGGTTCAAACAATATGAGTGTGGAAAGCACTTGCAAGAGGTAAAAGAGGTATGAACAAAGTGTTACAATTTAGGGCGACTGGAGTCCAGGGGAGAAAAAAATCAAGAAAACTGCCAAGTGAAGTAAAAAGAGATATTTCGATGTAATCTCCAAAACTGCACCCAGATGCATTCTCTGCCAATTTTTAAATGTGTAGCTTAGGAAGACTGCTTTACATTGCTAAGCATCAGTGCATGCATCTGCAAGACGGAGATTATAATAGTACTCAGATCGATATCCCCAAATAATTACAAGGTTAAGTATAGCTGTACCTCATTTTCTTGCATTTTGCAGGTAACTTATTTTTATGTATTTGGTATAGGGTCTAGCTCAGAATCACAGAGATCCTCCTGTTTTCAGCTTCCCCAGCTCTGGGATTACAGGCATGTGACACCATCCCAGGTTTCTGTGGCTGGCTTAGCTCACTGCAGAGCGGGGCAGGTGTAGTGTGTGGTGCTGGGGTTTTAACCTGGGCCTCGATGCTTAGTTACTGAGCTATCTCATGTGTCCTGAATATATATATATATATATATATATATATATATATATATATATATATGTATGTATCAGAAAATGTGTAGAAATTTTTCCTCGAGCAAGTGTATTTGGGGTCATTTTCCCCATAGCATGTATTCACTTTTTTGGTGTTACATTTTGATAATTTTATCCAGATTTCAAAGATACTCATTATTGTTACATGTGTTTTGGTGACTTTTAACCAGTCATCTTTGGTGTTACTTCAGACATTATTTTGGGGTGCCCAAAAAGATAGTGAACAAAAGAAGACAGTGAAATTAATTGATTGATATGCTTGATGTGACTGACCCATGGACCAGCCAGTCTTCCATCTCTGTCCTCTCCTTAGGCTTCGTATGCTCTGAGACACAGCAATACAAAATAAATAGGCTAACTGATAACTCTGCCATGGACTGTAAGTATTCAGTGGGAAGGAAACCATAAATTTCTCACCTTAAATCATAACTAGAAATGGTTAAGCTTAGTGGGAGAGGCATGCTGAAAGCTGAGATAGCTCCCAAAATAAGCCTCTTCAGTCTAACTGCCAACTTATGAGTGTAAAGGAAAATATCCTGAAAGAAATCAAAATTCTAATCATTCTAGTGACTACAAGAATGATAAGCAAAACAGCTGTGCCAATATGGAAAAATGGTGGTGGTCTGTCCAATAAGGTGTAACCAGCTAACTCAGATCAAAGCCTAATTCAGACTTGGTCTCTAATTCGCTTCCACTCTGTGAAGACTGAGAGAGGAGAAAAAGCTGAAAAAAAAATTGAATGTGGCAGATGTTGGCTCAGAGCTCTAAGGAAATGAGTAGACTCTACAATACAAAGGTGTAGGGAAGTGGCTAGTGCAAGTGTGAGTTCTCCTGTAGCTTATCTAGAAGATCTGGCTACGGTAGATGAACTGCTCCACTCACTGAGCAGTGTGAATGAAAGGACATAGACGGGAAGGATGTGCCATTTGAACTTTTATAGCTGGAGAGAAGTCAGACTTGGCTGCAAAATTTCAAAGCCCAGCAGGCTCTCTTGTCAGGGACTAATGCAGCTGGTGACAAAGTTGAAGATAGTGTGCTCTTACCATTTTTAAAGTCCTAGGGCC
Organism: Myocastor coypus; assembly: GCA_004027025.1. Classification (NCBI taxonomy): domain Eukaryota; kingdom Metazoa; phylum Chordata; class Mammalia; order Rodentia; family Myocastoridae; genus Myocastor; species Myocastor coypus. Next base: position 25,787 of record PVJA010025991.1, read on the forward strand.
CTGAAGAATTTTTCTGTATGTTCTGGTTGTACTCTATAGGTAATATACCAAAGACCACTTGTTTATGACATGGCTTACTAAATATCTTAATCTCACTGTTGATTTTTGTGTTGCACACACACACAAAGATACTTTTCAAAATATTGTAGCTTATTGTCAAGACCCCTGATCACTCAGCACCCTGATGGAGAGGTACTGTGATATTGATGTGTTCATGCCTGATAATACAACATACATTGCAGTCTAGGCAAGGAGTAATTTTATTGCTTAAGTTTTATCATTTAAGAAACTTTTAAGAGTATAGTTTTCATGAACAGTGATTTTCTGATGCATCTGGGCTAAAAAAAAATAAACTTTCAGAAAATGATTCACCATTCCAAATGCCATTAAGAGCACCCATAGTTCCTGGGAAGAGGTCAAAATGTCAGTGTTAATAAAAGTTTCGAAGTGGATTCCAACCTCCATGAGTGACTTTTCCTCATTCAAAGATTAGTGGAGGAGGTCAGGTCATTGTAGATGTGAAAATGGAAAGAGAGCTGGACCACTGTGGAGCCTGGGGAAGTGACAAAGTGACCACAATCTCTTGAAAGAACCTCAGAGAAGGACAAGCTGCTTCTCACGGTCACATAGAGGATACTTTCTTGAGATGTATCTCCTCCTGGTGAAGCTGAAAGGACAGCCAACGCTTTAGAATATTATATATACTTACTTGGCAACCCAGCAGCTACATTTGAGGGATTTGATTCTAATATAGAAAGAGGCTTTACAGTAGATAAGTGTTATTCATCAGGACTGCATGCTTTGGGCAAGTCTTTTGGAAAAGAATAACTCAGTCCTTGGATGAAATGTGTTGTTGTCTTCTTTTAAGAAACTAGCACCAAATACCACAGCTATACACCCCAACCTTTTGTCAGCACCACTGTGACAGATTAGGAAGCAGCCAAGGACACTGCGGTGTCAGTGATTGAGTGAAAAATGATAAAATATATTTACTTTATGGCTTTACCCATTGTACATGAAGAATCACATGATAAATCTTGCCAAGTGTTTAAAATTTATGTTTATCTTTTGCATTATGTGATCTATAAAACAATGTGAGTGCAAGAGTAACTGTGAATCGAAAGAGAAAACAGTCTGAAAACACCACTGCTTAAAATGTTAAAACTGCTCAGCAAACATGATTTTCTATGAACAAAAACAAATGCTAACATTAAACCCACAGTTATTGCTAAACTCAAGGCTTCCTAGGCAGAGTGATAGGCTTTTTTTTTTTTTTTTTTTTTTTTAGTGAAATAAATAAGTCTATTTCCTTGGGCTAAATGAAGGTTTTAATTTTGATAACAATGGAAGGCATCCCTAGTACCTGGGTAAAGGCTATTTACGTATTTGATTGGAGCAGCCTTTAAAATTATTTTTAGACTGAGTAAAATAGGCTCTGACTTATGTTTCCTGAAGTGGAGTTAATCAAGGGCATCAATCAATTTCCAAGGATAAAAGAAGTAATATGAAAATAATACAATTTAGGATTGTATACATTTATTTTGCTGCTCCAAGTTGCATTGCCATGGAAGCCTGTAACATTACCTTTGATTTTACTTTACTTTTTATCAGACACTTTCACATGTTTCTGTATTATTAAATAGAAAAAAAAACATGCTTAAGGTTGCATGAAAGGCCACAGTCCTTCCTCTAAATACCATAGTACATTTCCTCTTTTTTTTTTTTTTTTTTTTTTTTTTTGTCTTTTTGAGACAGGGTCTCACTGTGCAGTTGAGGCTGGTCCTGAGCTCACTTTTGTAGTCCAGGCTGGTCTCGAACTCGCACCAATCCTCCTGCCTCAGCCTCCCGAGTGCTGGGATTACAGGTGTGCGCCACCACGCCCAGCTACATTTCCTAAATGATAAATCTGGCCTCCTGAGTGCTGGGATTACGGGTGTGCGCCACCACGCCTGGCTACATTTCCTAAATGATAAATCTGAAGCCAATAGAAGCAGGAAAGTTGTTTTGGATGCATCTCAGTTCTTGAATCAAAAGATATTGAAATGGGCATTCAAGGAAAACGGTTGTATTTCAAAGTTATAGCTTTTTCTCCCTTCACAGAACCCATCAGTTTATGAACAGGAAAGAGTCTTTCACTTGAAAATGGAGGTCATCTGAAAAAAACAATACATGCATGACTAACGAAATTCTCTTGTTCATCAGCAATTTTTTTTTTTAAATTTTAAATCAGTAGCAAACCCTGTCCAAACACTTTTTGTACAAGAAGAAATGAACTCTGTGTTTCTATGGAGATAGTCTCTGAAGCATGACATAGGTCAGATCTTATCTGCCTGTGGCCTTGCCTGCCGGGAAAGGTAGGAAGAGCTCTGCTGATCTCAGGAGGGCGGATGCACAAGTTCAGAGTCACCTTGGGCTGCCTCACTTCTGCTTTCTCCGAGGAGAACAAGTGACCTCGGAGCTGAGAGACAACCATTTCATTCCCTAAAACAAAACACTTGTGATACATATGAAAATATTGTTTGATATTTAAGAAGAAGTTTAAATATAAAATTTTAGCAAGAAAGAGTAATTTTTTTTTTTTTTTTTTTTTTTTCGTTTTGAAGCAGGGTCTCACCATGCAGTTCAGGCTAGCCTTGGGCTCACTTTTGTAGCCCAGGCTGGTCTCAAACTCACACCAATCCTCCTGCCTCAGCCTCCCAAGTGCTGGGATTACAGGCATGTGCCACCATGCCTGGCAAAAGAATAAAATGTTTATGAAAGAAATCCATCATTGTTTAAATTCAGGCACTTGGCAGGGCCAGTGCCACTTTAAATTTTTATATCCAGCAATTTTATTCGCAAGATCAGCTGGCCATCTTTGATATTTACATATATTATACAATTGGCTTGGGAAAATACTTGTTTAAGATACATTATACAAGTCTAAAGTGAGTACATCATTTGTGAAATAAAAAGAAACATGTTATTGGAAAGCGTGGTTATTGAAATTTTCAATCTGAAAGTGACTTTGAATTAAACTCTACAAACAAAAGTTGATATTGAGTGAGAAATACAAGAAAGTAGTCTTTATTGTTTATAAACAAGTTCATAGGCCATGTAATTAAGTACACATCAATATTAAGAAGCCACGTTAACTTACATGTTGCATTGTATAAGTAACATATTGCCATCTTGGAAAGGCTTTAGTTTTCTCATGATTTTTTTTTTCTGACTTAGTCTTGCTGTGCAGTCCAGGTTGGCCTTGTACTCAATATGTAGCCCAAGGAGACCTTGAACTTGTGGCAACCCTCCTGCCTCAGTCTTCAGAGTGTTGGGATTTGCTCCACTGCAATGGAAAAAAAATTGAGGATGTCCCATTTTATATAGTATGACATAGTTTCATCCTATTATATCAAATAATATGATTATCAACATTTTAATAACAAGTATAAGGTATCACTAGAGAGAAATAAAATGTGATTTACTGAAGGTATTTTGGAGACAACTGTTATAAATTATTTGCATTTCCCATACAATTTCTGAATCAGAGTCAGGAAATAGGAAGCAGACTTATTTTAGATACAGTGGCTCTTTGAGGTTTACATCTGAATGTGAGTGGGCTTCTTGATATTCAGCCCCAATTTAGGTGGGGTTATTCCCATGTTTCCAGGCTTCCAGAAGACTACAGAACACAGAACACAGAGAAAAACACAACTGGGACTATTGCCCAGGTCCTCTTTTCATGCTCAAAGATTAGAAACTCAGTCTATGTGAGATGCCATCAGAGTGTGGACCGAGAAGCAAAGATGCAAGTGGACTGGACCTTGCACTCACTCAGAGGCACCAGGCGTTAGAGACTGGCTGATGTTTTATCGAAAATACTGTTGAATATAAGCGAAATGAGAAAGGTGTAGCTTTCATAGCACACACAATAATGCTTTACAGATGTTTACAGCAGAGTATAGCTCGGCAAGTATTTGTTGAGTTAGGGAAAGGATGACACAGAAGTTTCACCTGACCACGAAAATCTAACCAAAAGTTAGTTCAGTCAATTGACACCATCACTCCCGTTGGCTTTGCTTGCAAGTTGAGCATAGGAGGAATAGCAATATTCAGAGGTCATACTGTCCTGCTGAGTCTTTAATATCTTTCCATTATTTCCTTTGGGGTTGATGACAAAAGATCAAAAGATAATGGCCTCAGCTCTTCCCTGCTCTAGCATTCTTGTCTGTTGTCCTCTAATAGAGCAGTGTTCCAGGACTGCTGATGCAGCATGCTTGCCAAAGGGATGGAGCAAATACCACTAACCAGAAGCTGGCAATATGCATGGACAATTGGCCTCACACTG
>PVJA010025992.1:0-22774 GCA_004027025.1 Myocastor coypus
TTTTCTTTTTTCTTTCTTTTTTTTTTTTTTTAATGGGATTGGGGTTCGAACTCACAACCTTGCACTTGCCAGTCAGGCAACTTGTGCCACGGAGCTATCTCCCCAGCCCCGTGAGCATACAAAAGTTTTCAAGTTGGAAAAGGTTAGTTTATCTCATCTGAAAGTGGGTCCTGAGCGGAGCACAGCACGGATCTATAGTCCTAGCTATTTGGGGAGATTGTTGGAGCCCAGGGCTTCTGAGTAGGCTGGTGATCTTAGCAAGATCTTGTGTTAGGAGTGGGGAAAAGATCAGAGCCAGCCGTGGTGGTGGGAGCCTAAGGCAAGAGGATCGACAAGTTCCAGGCTAACCTTGGCTGTGCTGTAAGACCTTGTCTCAAAAACCCAAAATACTGAAAATACTGCAAATCATAAGCCAAGGTTATTAGAAAAAACAGACTAATGAAGTCCTTGCTATGTGACATTCCTGTAGGTAGGCTTTCTCACATCTTTCATTCCTTACCCAAGAGGGAAGCTGGGAGATTTCTTTTGATAACTGGCTGTCTTTTTGGACACGGTCTCACTATGTACTTCAAGCTGGCCTTGAATCTCACTATGTAGCCTAGGCTGATCTTATTACAACAACCCTTTTGCCTAGCCTTCTGAGTAGTGAAATTACAGGCATGTACCACTACACCTGGCTTTGCACTTATTATGTTAATAAAATTGCTTATGCCATGAGCAGAAGAGCAAAGCAAGCATTTTATTAAGTAGCACGCTCCTATAATCCCTCTGCTCAGGTGGCTGAGGCAAGAAGATCACTGTGAGTTCAAGGCCAGCCTGAACCACATTGTGAGGCCTTGTGTATGGAAGAAAAAAAAAAAGTTAGGCCAGATGTGTAGGGGAAACAATAGTCTTACTTTATAGCCAGCCATACTGTAATATTTCTAAAGAGATTAAATAAAAATTAAAGTTAAAAATATCTGAAATGTAGAGATACAGTTTGTAGGGAAAGGGAGAAGGCCATCTTTTGACATAGATTGGGATGAGTAACAGCATTTAAATCTAGTAAACTTCAGCCGGGCGTGGTGGCTCACACCTGTAATTCCAGCACTTGGGAGGCTGAGGCAGGAGGATTGGTGCGAGTTCGAGACCAGCCTGAGCTACAAAAGTGAGCTCAAGGCCAGCCTCAACTGCATAGCAGGACCCTGTCTCAAAAAGACCAAAAAAAAAATCTAGTAAACTTCTAAAAAGACTGCTCTGTTGCCTTACGTATTTTATTTCGGGGTTTGGGGACAGTGTCGTTATGTAGATCAGGCTGCCCTTGAACTTAGTATGTAGCCCTGGCTGATCTCTAGCTCATGGTGGTCCTCCTGCGTCAGCCTCTCAAGTGCTGGGATTACAGGTATGCGTTGTCAGGCCCAGCTCTGTTATGTTAATAACCAGAACCGTTTTTTCTGTTTGTTTGTTTGTTTGTTTGTTTGTTTGTTTTCCCCCATGAATGAGTTCTTAATTCTTTTATTTTTCAGATTGCAAAAGTGGAGAAGCTCAAACCACTAGAGGTAGAGCTGCGACGCCTGGAAGACCTTTCTGAATCCATTGTTAATGATTTTGCTTACATGAAGAAGCGAGAAGAGGAGATGCGGGACACCAACGGTGAGAGGAAGGCAGCTCTTCCTTCTAAATAAGTGACCTGGAAAGGAGAGAGCCCTGTAACATGAAATTTGGGGGTGCCTTTTTCTCAGTTTTGCAAATGTAGGGTGTGTAGAAGGACAATCATTTGCTTCAGTGCTATTGCTACTAAAACCGGGCTTGTTAAACTTGCAAGAGAATGGAATTGTGTTCTGTGATACACTGCTGGCAGATGAACAATTAGCTTATAGTGTATCAAATCAATAGTATTAATCTTGGTCATTTTTAACATTTATAACAATAGATTTGTTGCAGCTGGGGAAATAGCTCAGTAGAGTAAGGGCAAGCACAAGGGCCTGAGTTCAATCCCCAGTCCTGCAAGCTAACTAACTAAATAGCTAGCTTTGTTGTGTTGTTAGTCTGGAGCCCTCTTCTCAGACCTGCAGTCTGCCCCTCATTACCGTTATGACACTTCTGTTTCTAGAGTCGACGAACACCCGGGTCCTGTACTTCAGCATCTTCTCCATGCTCTGCCTCGTCGGGCTGGCCACGTGGCAGGTCTTCTACCTGCGGCGCTTCTTCAAGGCCAAGAAATTGATTGAGTAATGAGTCCCTCAGCAGAAGCCCCTGTCTAGGCCTCCTGCCTCTAGCACCATCGATGCACGTTGGCGCCCTCTTGCCAGAACCGATCTGGTGGAGGAGGACGGGGCACCACCCGCAACCAGAAGCCAATAAGAGACTTCCTTTAACTTGGGACTTGAATTGGTTTTTTAACAGTAGGACTATTAATAGAGTGACGTGTGACAAAAGAGAGAAGTTCCCTAGATAATGCCAGAGCCAGCACTCATCCTGGGCCTCCTCCCATGATCCTCCTCCCACTTGCTCATCAGCTTGGGCTTTCATCCTAGTTCTTTTACCAAGATTTGTATGACGTGGAACTTGTTTTGTACCAATTGTCACCTTTGGGTTTTCTTGTGAAAACATCCTAAACTTTATCTTCACCATTAGCTGAAATGTTTATGTAGCTTCTGCTGATCCTTATCACAACTGATGTCTCTTAAAAGGGTCATGGATATAAAAGCAGGCTTGAACTGCAGATAAACTGTTAGGAGAAGATCTCATTTGTGCTGAACTGCGTGGGCTTTGTCTGTGTGTGTCTGTGAGGCTCTGTGTGGTTTCGTCGTGTGCAGATTCATGTGGCCATCACAGGAGACAGCACAGCGCTATCACACCCATCTCTCATGCTACAGCCATGCCCTGCCTCTGGCAATACCAAATCTGTTTACTGGCTTTATAATTTTGTCACCTTAAAAAAATGCTACATAAATAGAATCATATAAAATTTGACCTTTTGGGATTAACAGTTTTCATTTAATATAATTTCCGTGAAATTCACCCAAGTTTAAAAAAAGGAAAAAAAGAAAGAAAAGGGGCCGGGTAGATAGCTCAGGGGCACAAGTGCCTGCCTGGCAAGTGGCAAGGTCATGAGTTTGAACTTGGGTCCTGCAAAAGAAAAAGAAAAAAAAGAAATTCACCCAAGTTGTGGCACATATTGATACTTTGTTCCCTTTTATTGCCGAGTAATATTCCATTGTTGCAGGTGTACTGCAGTTTAGCCATTCACCTGCTGAAGGATGTGTGGTTTGTTTGCAGTCTGGGCCCTTCCTAATAAAGTTTTTATGAACATTTGTGTATAAGTTCTATATAAACATAAATTTTCCTTTCTCTGGGATAAAGACCAAAAGGGCGGTTGCTAGGTTGTAATGTAAGCATGTTTAGTTTTGTGCAAAACTTACCTATTTTGGGCCCGGCGGGATGGCTCAGTGGTCTAAAGCGCCTGCTCTGGAAAGCTTAGGGGGCTTCAGGGACCGCGGTTCGATCCCCAGCACCACATGCTGTGCCAGCCCTGCCCTCAGCCGGCCATAAAAATGAATGAATAAACAAGCAAAGGTTCTAAAACAAGAAAAATAAATAAATAAATAAAACTTACCTATTTTTCTAGAGTCCTACTATTTTACATTTCTACTAGTAGTGTATCAGTGATCCAGTTTCTCTTATCAGCAGTTGTTATTGTTTTTAAAATTTTAGCCACTTGAATACTTTGTGGAATATCACCATTTTAGTTTGCATTTTCCTCATGATTAATGATGAACATCTTTTCATTTGTTTTCTTTTTTTTTTTTTTTTTTGGCATTAACCAGAGATCAAACTCTATGCACTTGCCAGGCAGGCATTTGTGCCCCTGAGCTATCTCCCCGGCCCCAGTTTTCTATCTGTCTATACTCTCCATAGAATGTCTTTTATTTCCATTTTCTAATCCATCATTTGTTCCTTTTACTATTGAGTTTTGAGAGTTCCTTATATATCCTAGATAGAAGTCTTTTATCAGATATGGTGGTTTGGGTTTGTAACATAAGCACCTCTTTTTGCATTACCAGTCGCTCATATATTCCTGTCCTCGCGTGTTTTATCTAGAGAATTAAGACGAGAGGTATAAAATACATACCTTAGAAGGCCATAGAGAGAGCAAATACTTGAAAGTATATGTGAAAGTAAAGCCAGGAAGTGCTGTGGGGACTCGAAGGTGCCTGCAGGCTAGTACTAATCTAAAAAGAAAGCTGGGACCAGGCCAGGCTGGGCTGGTGCTTAAGGGTAGGGCTCTGTTGTGCAGCATACACTAAGCCTTAGGTTTGATCTTCCCCATTTCCGCCAGGAGAGTAGGCGTGAATTTACTCTTCCTGTAATCTTTTCAGCTCTACTGACTGTTACAGGATTCGTGGAATTGCAGTGACAAGCATTTCAGGACTTGGGCCCAAGTCATTTGCATTGATGAAAAAGAATATTGAAAATATCCAAGAACTGGGGGCCAGGGATATAGCTCAGCAGCATAAGTGCCTGCCTGGTAAGAGCAAAGTCCTGCGTTTGATCCCTGGTACCACCAAGAAAAAAAAAAAAAAGAATATCCAAGAACACTTGTGTTGACCTGGATTAAAAAATACAAAAGTTTTTGAAAGAGGAGAGTAGTTTATGCTATTAAAATCTCGGGCTATTCTAATGTTTGGTTACTGTGAAACCAAAAGCCCCTTTTTCATCCTTTGACTCCTGTAAACCCCTTGTGTGGAATAATCATGGTTTTCTCATTACTTGTGCACCACTGCCATCTGCTGTTGAGAAGTGATAGATACTGCTTCTGTGCCCTTGGCAATAGATCCCTTGCTGGAGGCACAGCCGCTGTGGCGAAGGTCTGTCCCTTAACATATACTAGACAACAGGATACCTCCACGTGGGGAACAGAATGAGCAGATTTGGGTCTTAAGACCCAAGCTGGGACATTTCGATGTAAAATACTGGTCTGTGCCATTAGCCTAACATGAGACTTGCATTTCAGGTTGGTGCCTTCCCCACTTTTAGAAGCAGCAGAAGTTACACTGTTACGGTCTTCTGTGAAAAATGTCAAGAAGATAATACTTTGCTGATGTTTTCTAACTCTAAATTTAAAGAAACCTAAATGCTTCTATGTCCCTCTTATTTTCCCCTCCCTGTTTCTCATGCCAAAAATATAGACTCAGACTTTTGTGCTTTTTATGTGTACATTAATTGATGATGCTAAACCTTGATTTTGATTTGCTTTTAGCTGGTGTGATCACGCACTCCTGTATGACTGTATTCCCAGCACTTGTATGGCACTCCTATATGACTGACTCCCAGCACTTGGGAAGCAGAAGGAGGAGGATCACTGTAAGTTCAAGGCCAGCCTAAGCTGCATAGTGAAACCCTCTCTCAAACAAGACCCCCTCTCCCCCCAAAAAAGTATTTGCTTTTGATATCAGGCTAATTAATGCCAAAGCAAATCATCTTGAGGGGTATTATGTACCTTCTTCCATTTTTAGTATAGTACTTTAAATGATCTGTAAGACATAAATGAGAATACTACAATTTAGGGATGCTTTGTTATGCCACAGTCAGGAACCCCTGTCAAAGCCATTTTTCTTTGTATAATGGAAAGAGGCATTCAGATTTATAGAGATGCACTTCTAAGCGTTGGATTGGGGGTTTTGTGTAAATCTCAAATAAAGACTAGCAGAGACCATTTTAGTTGTGCTTTTTGTTATTTTTGAGTACCTCTTTGGATTAGGAATAATTTCTTCATGGTTCTCAATTTGATAGTACAGTGAGTGACACTGGATGAGGAGAAAATATACTCTCTGATCCACTGCAGATGAAATGTGGGATAGTAAAAGCTTACATTAATGATACATCCTCAGAAAGACTAAGTAGTGTTCTGTGTGACAAGCATTCTCCGTAGGTTTTGGCAACTGCTGTTGGAATTACTCTTCCAGAGAGCCTCTTGCCTAAAATATCCCTCCCAATTTAGAATCCCTTTGAGCTTACCCAGCACATTTAGGCAAAACCCTACCCCAGGAGGTAAAGGTAGAATTCGCCTTTTCACTTAACAGTTGAACACTTCACAAAGCTTTTCCAAGACAGCATGGAGTGCTTTGCATATGCACTGGCTGCCCTCTTACCTATTCTTTGTTCCCATTCTCAAAAGAAAGACAGTGTGTTAGTGAATCAATAGTTTACAGTGAGTCCAGTGTATCAGTATTTCTTAATATTTGGGTGTATTTTAACACCAAAAATGCTGGGGGCCCGGCGGGATAGCTCAGTGGTCTAAAGCGCCTGCTTGGGAAAGCTTGGGCGGCTCCAGGGACTGCGGTTCGATCCCCGGCACCACATGCTGCGTCAGCCCTGCCCTCTGTGCGGGCTGAGCCAGCCATAAAAATGAGTGAATAAACAAATAAAGGTTCTGAAACAAGAAAAAAATAAAGAAAATTAACACCAAAAATGCTTATCAGGGCTGGGGAGATAGCTCCATTGCACAAGTGCTCGCCTGGCAAGCGCAAGGTCGTGAGTTCAAACCCTGGTCCCACAAAAAAAAAATGCCTGTCATTTTTTTCCCCCTTATTGCTGGGGACTGAACCCAAAATCTCATGCGTGATCAGCAAATGAACTGTCCTGAGACTGATGTTTATTTTTAGGCCACATAAATAATGGATTCAGCAAGAATTGTTAATCTTAATGGTAAATTATTCAGTGTGTCCCTGTGTTATATGTTAATCACATGTATAACTTTAAATTTTCTAGGACCACATTAAAAAGGTAAAATGAAATAGGTGAACTGAAATTGTAATAACATAATCACTACATTTTACAGCTTCTGCACTTCCTCATCCAGAGCAGCCACAGTGTAAGGGCTTGGTAGCTACACATAGGGGTGCCAGCTGCAACAGATAATGAAGGTGGAACCTGCCAGCTCTTGAGTAGAATGAGTGGTCCCTGAGAGTGTGCTCTTCACAATGGAAACTTGTGCCCTGTAGCCTGCTATTCATTTGTTAAAGCATGGGAATAGTCTAGGATGTTTATTGGGGGAAGGATGGGAACAGGGTCTCACTGTGTACTGTAGGCTGACCTTGAACTCACTAGGTCCCCCAGGCTGGTCTCAACAGCAGTCCTCCTGTTTCAGCCTCCTGCATGCTGGGATTACATGTGTGCATGACCATACCTGGCCAGAAATAGTGTGTTTTGAACAAATGTGTGTATGTGTTTGGTTTTTTTGCTTGTTTGCTTCTTGGTATTTCTCAGACGCGTAGTGATCCTCCTGTTGTCAGCTTCCCAAGTGCTGGGATTACAGGTGCGTGTCACCACACTCAGTCTCAATCTCAGCGGGCCTAGGAGCAGGGTCAGTACAGCAGGCCGGGGATCAAACCCAGGGCCCCTGCATCTGCCTAAGCAGGTACTTTAATCTGCTGAGCTATCTGGCTGGCACCTGACCAAATGTATTTTAAAGTCAGTTATACCTTTAAAATATAAAGTATTCCTGAATTTAGGAATATCCAAAGTAAAATTATTAGCCGGGCGTGGTGGCGCACGCCTATAATCCCAGCACTCGGGAGGCTGAGACAGGAGAATCGATGCGAGTTCGAGACCAGCCTGGGCTACAAAAGTGAGCTCAAGACCAGCCTGAACTGCACAGCGAGACCCTGTCTCAAAAAGACAAAAAAAAAAATTAAAATTATTAATTTTAGTCACTTCTGATACAACAAAGAACTTGGCATTTAGAACACTATATAGCTATAGATTGTAACTGGATGTTTTTCTGTTAAGCTTATGATATCTAAGTTGTGACTAGAACAATGCACAATTTCAGGCCAAATTATAGAAAGCCTATCTAGTTTCTCATTGTACAAGTGCCAGAAAAATGAATTTTAAAGCTTTGACTAACCTGTTATGATTCTCAGGATTAAAGTCACACCTCTGAGCCAGGCGTGGTGGTGCACGCCTGTAATCCCAGCACTCGGGAGGCTGAGGCAGAAGGATTGGTGCAGGTTCGAGACCAGCCTGGGCTACAAAAGTGAGCTCAAGATCAGCCTCAACTGCATAGCGAGACACTGTCTCAAAAAGACAAAAATAAATAAATAAAATTTAAAAAGATAAAGTCACACCTTTTTTTTTTTTTTTTGGAGATGGTCTTCCTATGCACTTCAGGCTGGCCTTGAGTGTACTTTGTAGCCCAGGCTGGTGTTGTACTCCCAGCGATCCTCTTTCCTCACCCTCCCAAGTGCTGGGGTTATAGGCACGCACCACCATACCAGGCATAAAGTCACACTTCCTAAGTAGCCACTTTTTCTATTTCAACTAAAAAAGAAACCAAGGGAGATAGCTCAGTAGTGCTTGCATGGCAAGTGCAAGGACCTGAGTTCAATCCCCAGTTCCGTAAAAATTACAAACCAAAATAAAGCTACTGAGCACCTGTTCTGTTTAAGCCAAGCTAAACTCTAGATTATATCCAGAATAATGAGTTTATCTGTCCTCAAAGTGCCTTCTAAGTATGGGTAGATGAGATGGCCTCTGGAGTGGTTGCCCTGTGTTGCTTAGCCATCACTCCCTAAAACTAGTGACTCTTGTAGAAAGCCTTCATCTGGCAAGTGTGGTTTAGAAAAATGATCCTCTTTCTAAATGTCTTTCTGGAATTCAGCACTTACAGAAATTGTCATAACTGTCTGGTCACTTAAGTTCCACAGCTGTAAGAACCATATTTATTTTGTCCTCTCATATCCTAGCACCTGGCATATGTTGGTGCTCAGTGTTCATTAAATGAATTAGTCAGAAATTAAAAAACAGCTGTATAAAACCTGGAATAAAAACAAAATAAAATTCAACAGTAGTAATCAGGCAGTCTTACCTTTGTTTTCTTTTTCTTTTTTAAAAAAAAGAAATATATATATATACATATATATATATATATACATATATATATGTATATATATATGTATATTCAACAACCAATTATAACCCAAGCGCATTGTTAGGCACTAGAAAGGAACAGAAGCCAACTCAGCTGTCATGAAGTCTATAGTCTGATGAGTCAATAAGCATAGTAAACACGTATTTTCCTAATAAGCATCAAGATGTGAGAAGGATGGGAGAGCTTATTACTCTGCAATGAATTGAATCTGAAAAAGAGCTAGAAACATAGCGCCAAGTGCCACAGTATGAATAGGCCTTGAAGACTTGAGTAGGACTTGAGTCACTGTATGAGCAGGTCCTTATGCTATTGTAATCAATAGAAATACTGGGTCCAGATAAAGGCAGACAGAAGTCCAAATCTCTCCTGTGAATTGAGCCAAGCTGAACGAACATCCTGTCACACCCCTTGTCCTGTTTTGCCAATTCTATCTGCTTCCAATATTTGCTCTAAGTTAAAAATCTGGAAGCATGGGAAACATCCACTAGGGACCCCCCTCCTGTTCCTCTCTCAGGCAAGAGCTTTCTTTCCCTCAATAAATATGTTCTGCTCATTAAAAAAAAAAAAAAAAAAAAGCCGGGCGTGGTGGCGCACGCCTGTATTCCCAGCACTCGGGAGGCTGAGGCAGGAGGATCGGTGAGAGTTCGAGACCAGCCTGGGCTACAAAAGTGAGCTCAGGACCAGCCTGAGCTGCATAGCGAGACCCTGTCTCAAAAAGACAAAAAAAAAAAAAAAAAAAAAAATCTGGAAGCAAGCATCTTGAGGTCCCACATCTACACTATACCCCATGTCCCAATTAGTCACAGTACTAAATGTCCCTAGATGTTACTTGCTTTTTGCGGTACTGGGGATTGCACTCTCCAGGCAGGCAGTTATTCCACTGAACTATTTCCCCAGCCCCATAAGTGTCCCCAGATGGACTTCTCAAATCTGAACCTCCTCACTCTGGTACTGTCTCAGCTGCCTCGGCACCTCTTCTGGGAATGTAAGTTGCATCCAATTGGTCCACCTCTTTTTGTCTCTGTTGTACTCATTGTCATCAGGATTCTTTATAAAATGTGATTTGATCTAAGTGGCCATATTTTTTTCTTTTTTAAAGAGACCATATTTTTATTTGAGCAAAAGACAATTCTAGTAATTATGCATATGAAAGAAGGCATAAACTGGGACTTCCTATAAAAAGGAGACACTGAGTCACCAGTCATGTACTCTGCTTAATTATTACCAAATTGCCATTGCCCATATGAAGCATCAAACACCGTCCACATATGAGATGTGTCTTGTGCTTCTACTTACGGACCCTGGGCTCCTCCCACATGATCTCCACCAAATCTGGGCTTTGGTGGCTCTGAAGCCAAGCTGCTGGGTTTGAGCTCCTAGCTCTTACCTAGCTGTGTCCCAAGAAGCAAGTTAGTCTCTTGGTACCACTGCTTCCACAAAACAGAAAAAAGAAAGGAAATATAGTAACATGAAGATTGAGTGCCATAATGCACAGGAAACCTTTAGCCTAATACCCAGAATATAACATTCAATAAATGTTAGCTGTGATGTAGGTCATCTACCCACAGTTGTTTTGTTTTCTTTAGTTTTGTTTTGTTTTGCAGGACTGGGGCTCAAACTCAAGACCTTGCACTTGCCAGGCAGGAACTTGTGCCACAGAGCTATCTCCCCAGCCCTTACTCACAGTTTTAGAAATTGAAAAAAAAAAGTCTGGAGATGTGCTGTTGCTCATGGTCACATAATTGAAGCAATAGTGTTCATTATATTGCTGTTCTCTTGGTAACTTGCAGGCAGGAAACATCTTACTGATTCTTTATTCCCAAATACAGTGTCTGCAACTAGCGCTCATGAGGTCAGATATTCAAAGATCAGGGAAAACAAAAAATGCTGAATCTGGGAAAAGGAGGGAAAGTAGCATGTCAGGAGGATTGACTTAAGATATTTTTGGAGTTACAAGAGGGAGGGATCTAAGTTGACCCTAGGAAAGAGAATTGGACCCACAGCGTGACATGACAGCAGTGAGCTTTTCAGCTTGCTAAATTTTGGGGCCGGGGAGATAGCTCAGTAGAATAAGCACTTGTCCGGCAAGTGCAGGGTCCTGAGTTCAATCGTCGGTACCGAAAAAAAAAAAAAAAATCAGCTTGCTATATCTCAGCTATAATGACTGCAAACACTTTTTCAAACAAGAACGCTAATATTAGGAAAGACTGCTTGCCCAATCAGCACTCTGGAGCTAGGCCTGACGCCAAGATGAGACTGAACGACTTCTGGACCTCGAAGTAGTACGGGGCCCTGGCCTGAGATGCAGTATCAGTCCTCAGGGCCTAGTTGTGTGAACGTGGATTCTGTTTCGGGGAACCGCGCCACGCGCCGGCCCACCCCAGCCCGGGGCCACGCTTTGCCCGCAGGTCCAGAGGCAGGGAAGCCCCGGCGGCCGCGATACCCCAGGGGGCAGGGAAGGCGGGGCAGGGGAGACTCTGGGCCGGAAACGGCGGGAACTGCTTCCGGTTCAGGGGCCGCAGCCACCATGGAACCTTTGTGGGTTGTGGGGCTGGCGAAACTGCAGGCCGGCGTCTGAGGCAAAGGAGGCGCCGAGCGGCCAGCACCGCTGGGGTACGCAGGCCGTCCCCGCAAAGCCTCGGCTGCCGCGATGTCGGTGCTGGGCGAGTATGAGCGACACTGCGATTCCATCAACTCGGACTTCGGGAGCGAGTCGGGGGGCGGCGGGGAGCCGGGCCCGGGTGCCAGCGCCGGTGCGGGGCGGCAGGGCGGCGGCGGCGCGGCGGAGCAGGAGGAGCTGCACTACGTCCCCATCCGCGTGCTCGGCCGCGGCGCGTTCGGGGAGGCCACGCTGTACCGCCGCACCGAGGTAGCGGCCCCTTCCCCGGTCCCCTCAGCCCGACAGCCTCGGCCTTCCCTAGCTCCTCACTGAGTCAGCTTAGGAGCCCGCGTGGGGCTTGGCCCGGGGTCTCCGCGCTCGGCCAGCGCACCCGCCCTGGGAGTTCCTTAGTTCACTGA
Source organism: Myocastor coypus (assembly GCA_004027025.1). Classification (NCBI taxonomy): domain Eukaryota; kingdom Metazoa; phylum Chordata; class Mammalia; order Rodentia; family Myocastoridae; genus Myocastor; species Myocastor coypus. Next base: position 11,933 of record PVJA010025992.1, read on the forward strand.
TGGCCCTAACTGGACATCTTCCTTAATCCGGGAGCTCAGCAAATCACTGAGCCGTCTTTGCTTTTTAGTTTCCCCATCTGCAAAACGCACATAGTGGTAATGCCTTTAAAAAATCTTTTTTTTTTTTTCTTTTTTGAGAATCAAACAAGAATTTTTTTGTGAACTGTCGGTTAGAGTGGTGTATGAAAGTGAGGTACTGTCAAAACTTCCTTCCTGTCGTGTTGTGTAGCTCGGAATGGGGAGGAGGGATGTAGCTTCAAAAAGCCTATGCCGGTGGCAGCTGTGTTAGTTCTGTCATTAAGGTACAAGCTCAGAAATGATCACTCAGTCGGAGGTTTTTTCTGGAAGATTATTGGGAAGAGCCCCGTGTTGTTGGCTTCCTGTTTATCTGCAGTGCTTGTGCACAGGAAACACTTTGTGTATTCTAAGCCACGTTAGCTGTCGAGGACCGCTGTGATCCCCGGAAAAGCAAAAGATCTCTCCCACACACATTTGCATATTGGCATGTTCTTTTGGAGACATCCATGGGTCACTGTCTCTCAGATTTAAGAATGTATACTGATTTGAAACCCTGCAGCAGTAATTCTGCTTCCAAAAATTAACCACAAACTGGATTTAGTCACTAGAGTTTTAAACCTCTAGCTTTAGGGTAAGCATTCAGTGACAACTTGCTGGGGTTGCTGCAGGTGACTCATCAGTCAGTGACCCATCTGCAGTTCTGGTATCTGTGCCAAGCTGGCATGCGTTGAAGGCTGAGAGACGAAACAGAGAAGTGGCTTCAAGAGAGTATCTTCATTCCTAATGCCTAATTGATGTGCAATGCCAAGAGTTACTGTTATTCTTGTAGCTTATTTGCATTGTAAGAAAAAGGAGGTAAGCTTTTGTGTTCCTATTTTTTAGAGAAACTAAAGCAGTATGTTTAAGTCACCTGCCCACTTAAAGTTAGAAGTGAATCCTGGACTACAACTACAGTTCCATGTCTCCTTGCCCACCTCTGTCTCTTATCCTATTGACTTTTTTTCCAGTACCTGGACCAAACTCTCCACCTTGCACTTGCCACACAGGTGCTTATAACCCCGGAGCTATAACTCTCAGCCCATATTGATCTTGATTACTAGGTTTTTTTGTTTTTGTTTTTTGAGACAGGGTTTCAGTATGCAGTTCAGGCCGGCTTTGAGCTCATTTTTGTAGCCCAGGCTGATCTCGAACTAGCACTGATCCTCCTGCCTCAGCCTCCCAACTGCTGGGATTACAGGCTTGTGCCACCACCCCCAACTTTTCTTTTTTTTTAGAATTTTTTTAACTTTATTTATTTATTTTTTCTTGTTTCAGAACTTTCGTTTATTTTTATGGCCGGCTCGGCCTGCCCTGAGGGCAGGGCTGGTGCAGCATGTGGTGCCAGGAATCAAACTGCAGTCCCTGCAACCGCCTAAACTTTCCTAAGCAGGTGCTTTAGACCACTGAGCCATCCTGCCAGGCCCCCCACTCCTGACTTTTGATTACTACTTTTGAGTTAAATTTTATTACGTTTCCCTAGAACTGTATAGCGTTGTTCTAACCATTTATTTATTGGATCTATGATTTGTAAGTAGCCTTTTTCCTCTAGAAGCTTACCTCAAGAAAAAGGCAAATTAGCCATGTTATTTGTTCATGTTACTAAACATTTCAGTTGTGTACATATATAAATGTAAAAGAATGGAGGTATTTTAATGTATAAGTACTGAAACTTAAAGCAGTGGTTACAGAAAATAAATGTATAGAAAAATGATCCTCAAAGTTTTCCCCAACAGGGCCACGGAAATAGCTCAGTAGAATAAGCACTTGCCTGACAAGCACAAGAGCCTGAATTCAATCCCCAGTCCCACAAAAAAAAATTAAAGTTTTCCCCAACAAAATTTTAGAGGCTTAGGAGAGGCATTCAAAAAGATGGGGAGAATTCATGGGCTGGGAAGCAGTGTCCATAAAGAATTAAAGACGTAAGAGGGAGTATAGTATACATCCGGAGCTGCAAGTAGATTTTCATGAGTAGAGGGAAATGTGATACCTAAGTGATGGGATGTTAGTAAAGCTGCAGAATGAGGTTGGCTTGTCAGGGCAAATGGAAGTCAATAGAGAAATCCATAAACTGACAACATTATAGGCAAATAGACTGCATTTTACAAGAAGCTGTGTTAACTCTAGATAACTGCTTATCCAGTTTCCTAGTTCCCCAGTACCCTAGCTCTGCTGCAGCCCTGCCCTTAATTAGCAGACTTGTAGTGTCCTTCAGTGGACTCTGAGATCTGCCTCCATTCCATTGTTTACTTTGCTATAAAATCAAGTGTAGTAACAGAATCTTAATACTGTCCTCAATACTGCAGGAAATTATAGTGCTCAGTTGTATGCAAACCCTTTTTAATTAGTCTGCTTAAAGGAAAAAACAGTAACAGTTGCTCTTTATCCTTCTAGGAAGTTTTCCTTCTAGGCTGACAGATCCAAGTGTGGATTCATACACACCCCACCTCTGTTACTGTGTTGTAGGATGACTCACTGGTCGTGTGGAAGGAAGTGGATTTGACCCGACTATCTGAGAAGGAACGTCGTGATGCCTTGAATGAGATTGTTATTCTGGCGCTGCTGCAACATGACAACATTATTGCCTACTACAATCATTTCATGGACAATACCACCCTGCTGATTGAGCTAGAATACTGTAATGGTAAGGGAAATTCAGTGTCTTTCTCTGACAAGACAAAAGACATGTGCAGTGATAAAGACTTCAGATTTCTAGAGTTTAAGAGAGATAGTTTAAGGCCTTGAGAGTTCAGATGTGTTCTCTAAAATAAGAGGACAAATTTTTCTTTGCGTATTGAATTGTTCCTTGTGATTATAGTTCCATCTTCAAATCATTTTTTCAGTTAGATTTTACATTGATTTTTCAGGGCTTTTCTTGTGAAATGACATTAGTTATCCATTAGAAATATAGTATGGCTTAGTACCACTTGATACGCTATTTAATGAAATCTTTTTTGGTACTAGGATTGAACTTAGCACCTTGCACTTCTCAGGAAGGTGCTTGTGCTGCTGAGCTATACCTCTGGCTTCATAAAATCTTATATATGATATCTATTTATATTGACTCCAGCTAAAGCTATATAATAAGAGAATGGCCCAGAGATCCAATTGGATGAAAATGATAATAAAAGTGTGGCCTTATTTTTTAGTTTTGGGGGGATTTGGGGTCATTTTGTTTTGAAATAGTCTGACTGTGTACTGCAGGCTGGCTTTGAACTCACTGTGTAGCCCAGGCTGGCCTTGAACTTATGATAGTCCTTCTGCCATCACCTCTCAAGTGCTGAGATGATAGACATTCGCCACCACTCTCAGCCAAGAACCGCCTTATTTTTATCTGATTTCTGATTTCTTTGGAATATTTTATAAAATAGTAATATGCCTAATTGTTAAGAAAATAGACTGAATCCCCATTCCAAGTTCTACTTTCTAGTCGTGTAACGATGGTCAAGGAGCTTACATCTTCTGTACCTTTGTTTCCTCATTCTAAAAAAGTTTGTCACATCAACTTCTAGGATTATGTGAAATTAATTTTGAAAGCCCATAGCACAGGACTTGGTATATAGCAGATGTTCTGCTTTGCTTTTGCTTTGCTTTGCTTTGGTTTTTGGTACTTGGAATCAAACTCTTGACCTCATGCTTGCCAGGCAAGCACTGAACTGCTGAGTTATATCCCAGACCCCGGGATATAGCAAAGCCGTTATTGAGGAGAAGACCCTCTAAACACTTTCGTGAACTGCATGCTGCAGCTACCAACATATTTTTCACTTGCTTTCCTGTCTTAAATTCCTGTGTTTCATAATTCTGATTCTATTCAATCCTAAGTATATGAGATTGTATTAGAAATTTTTTGAAAGGGGGGCAGTTAACTTCCTTTATGGTTAGAAGGAACCAGAACAAATGATACATTTATTGATACCATGAGTTGCTAAATTGTGGGGAAGAGAAGTTATAAAACCTTAATCAGAGCTGAAGTGTAAATTGTAGCTGGGGGTTGGAAGAGAGATGAATCATGGTCATTTTCTGTCTGTATTACTTGGTAAAGAAAAGAGAGAAGCAAGTTAACAGGAAGAAATTAGTAAAAGGAGTGATGTTATTGGACATAATCCAGAGGTGCACCCTAAATTTTAAGAACCTTTTCTGTGTGTAAGAAAAAGTCACTGATACTATATAACGTTGCCTCAGAGTTGTAGCCTAAATATTCTGGTGGTCACATTGGGAGAGCTATTAAGACTTTTTGAAAAGAGAGTTCTAGAAAAGAAAGTTACCTCACTCTGGAGCTATTTCACGAATTGTGTCACTGTAGAAATGGCCTTTACTCTTCTCTATCCTAAAAATGTCATACTTCCAGTTTTTGTGTTATGCTTCTTGAATTAGGGAAAGGAATTTCTGCAGATTATTTCTGATACAGTCCTTGAGAGATAGGAAGATTATTGTACCCATTTGACAAGCCAGTGGGAAGAAGTCATTTCCTTTGGAAAGCAGAATCCTTAATTTCATGTCACTCATTAATACCCTATTAGATAAAAAGAGCCAATCTTTGATTTCTGTTAAGCAATTCAAATGTTTCTTGTTTAATTGCAGGAGGGAACCTGTATGACAAAATCCTTCGTCAGAAGGACAAATTATTTGAGGAAGAGGTAATTCATATGTCTATGAAAAGAAACTAGAATTGTAGGATTAAATTTTTTTTTTTAATTTGTTTTGTTTTGTTTGTTTTTTGAGACAGGGTCTCACTATGTAGTTCAGGCCAGCCTTCAATTCACTGCATAGCCCAAGCTGGCCTAAATGCCAGTAGCAATCCTCCTGTCTCAGTCTCCTAAATGCTGGGGTTACAGTTCTGTGCTACACACACCTAAGATCCTAAGATTAATTCTTTTTTTTTTTGTATCTAGTCTAGGGTCTACAGGGTCTCACTACACAGCTCAGACTAGTAGTGATTTCCTGTTTTCAGCCTCCTAAGCACTGGGATTGCAGGGGCACCACCACACCCAGTCTTGAGCAACAGCTCTGCGTGCGGGGCGGGGGGGGGGGGGGGGGGGGGGGGGGGGGGGGGGGGGGGGGGGGGGGCAGGGCCCGCAGGACAGACTGGGGCTGGAACCCTGGTCCCTGCATCTGCCTAAGCAGGCGCTTTAGTGCACTGAGCTATCTGGCCAGCACCATAAGATTAATTGTTGCATCTTGGTTCCACATTTTACTCTTCCAACTACAGAGAGTGTTTTGGTTTTTGATGTTTGGCTTTTTCATTGTGTTCAGACTCCTTCCAGGCACTGATTCATGTGAAAGAAAACCTGTAACAAGGAAGCCACCTGTAATTGCTTCCTAAAGTTTTACCTTCACATCATGATTCATTATGGGCTTTCTTTCCTGATTGTATTACTGCAGACTGATATGCTCAGTTCTCTAAGCCCTTGCATTCTTCTTAGGTTTCTTTCTCCAAATCTGCTTCAGTATACTGTGTTTTTAATCACTGGAACTATATTATAGTGACCTTTTTCTTTTTACCCCTTACACTTTTCTTAAGTTTTATTTATTTTTTTTTTTTCTTGTTTCAGAGCCCTTGCCCGTCCATTCACTCATTTTCATGGCCGGCCCAGCCCACCACTAGGGCATGGCTGGCGCAGCATGTGGTGCCGGGGACCGAACCGCGGTCTCCGAAGCCGCCCAAGCCCTCCCAAGCAGGCGCTCCAGACCACTGAGCCATCCCGCTGGGCCCCAAATTGTAAATCTGTCAACTTTTCAGCATTGTTTCTTTCTTTTTTTTTTTTTTTTGTGGGACCAGGGTTCAAACTCACAACCTTGCACTTGCCCAGCAGTCACTTGTGCCTCAGAGCTATCTCCCCAGCTCCTCCCTTACACTTTTCTTTGCCTACTACAAACAAGAAATGTCAGGTCATGTTGAATCATAACCTCTGGTTGTAGCTTGTGCGTGTGTGTGTACATGTATTTCAGTGAAGCTTTTGTTTCCAATCCAAAGTAGTGTATTTTGTCTCTGCAGATGGTGGTATGGTACCTTTTTCAGATTGTTTCAGCAGTGAGCTGCATCCATAAAGCTGGAATCCTGCACAGGTAAGGCCTGCATAAAATGCACAGGACAGAGTCCTCCTTCCCAACTCGTTCTCTGCTGTGTGTAGCCTCCATCATTGTTTTCATTTTCAGCACTAAGCAGACAGGGTTTTTCCATTGGTATAGTTAGAGCAGGAAAGCGCAAGGAGTGGAAGGTGTTGTATTCACTGTATGAAGTTAAGTCACGTTTGTGACCTAGGAAGACTGCTCTTGCTACCTAAGTGTCAAGCATTTCTTATAGAGGTGTCTTAGGTGATAGTGGATTAGGGCATCAGTGAAGCCCACAAGGCACTGTGAGAAGTAATATAGTTTGGCTAGAATTCATGGTAAATGTGTTCTCTGAGCAATAATAATAATAATAATAATAATAATTGTTAGTTATTATAATTCTGTAATTTAAGTTTTTAATATAAAAGCTTATGCATTCTGTATAGCCAGTTGTACAATTTTGCCAAATCTTCATTTGATAAAAACATTGAGGTGGGGGGTATTTCCATTCATTTTAAACTATACATGAGAACCCTAATAAGAACATGTTCACATCATTGTCCTCTGTTCAAAATAATCATTGAGCTGCATGTGGTGGCACACATCTATAATCCCAGCACTCAGGAGGCTGAAACACGATCACTGAATTTGAGGCCAACCTGAACTATGTTAACAAGACCCTGTCTCAAAAAAGTCATTGATTATTACTAACAATTATTAGTTATAATAGCTTTTTTGGTGGTGATTCATTCATTTAGTTAACACCTCTCAGTAGCTATTGGATGACCATTTTTGCTGCTATTTCCTAAAGTAACAAAGTATAGCCGGACGTGGTGGCGCACACCTGTAATCCCAGCACGCGGGAGGCTGAGGCAGGAGGATCGGTGCAAGTTCAAGACCACCCTGGGCTACAAAAGTGAGCTCAAGGCCAGCCTGAACTGCATAGCGAGACCCTGTCTCAAAAAGACAAAAAAAAAAAAAAAAAAAAAAAAACCAAAGTATATTGTTCTGCTTTATTATCATTCAAAAAGAAAGATTATAAACCAGGTATAGATTATGTTACATATGGTCACTTAATCATTTTTAATAACTTAAAAAGAAAAGGGTCTTACTACGTAGTCCAGGCTGATGTTCAGCTCACAGTGATCTTCCTGCCTCAGCTTCCTAAGTGCTGGAGTTAAGCTATGTACCGCTGTGTTCAGGTTCCAATTCATTTTAAGAAAAATAACCAGGGGTAGGGCGATAGCTCAGTGGCATAAGTGTCTATCTAGCAGGCAAGCATAGGGGCTGAGTTTAGGCCCTGGTACAAAAAAAAAAAAAACTGCCTTGAGTTTTTTGTTATTGTTGTTTTTCTGTTTTTGTGATGCTGGAGATCTGAGCAAGCATTCTGCATCCCCACTACACTGAGATACATGCCCAGTGTTGAGATGTGCAACCCCTTCTCCTGCCTTAATAGAATATTTACAACTTTCCACCAACCAGGTATTAAATTGCCTTGTTAGCATAATGTAAGGCATAAGTGAGAGTAGAAAAATAGTGCATTTTATAGGAGATAGAGTTTATGCTACATAGCTTTTCTCAACAGAGTCTTAATTTTGCCTAACAGTGTCAGTGCTGTGGGAGCCTAGAGCATGAAGTTAATCTCTGCCTTTACTCCTATGCACCCTCTTCATTGTTAAAAAGTGTATGAAAGGGAGTCCCACTGCAGCAGGTAGGACCCCATAACAATCTGAGCAGTGGTGATCCACTCACTTTTATTTTGTTTAGATCCTAGTTAGCCTGGAGGATAAGGTAAAACTATGATCTATGTGGACTAAAGATGTGGCATCTTTTTTTCAGAGATATAAAGACATTAAATATTTTTCTGACCAAGGCAAACCTGATAAAACTTGGAGATTATGGTCTAGCGAAAAAACTTAATTCTGAATATTCTATGGCTGAGACGGTGAGTATAGGTTGCCCTTATTTTTATTTATTTTTTTCTTTTCCAGTACTGTGAAATAAAACTATACCCCCTAAATTCTGCATGCTTTTCTAAAATTCTTACAGGTTCTCCTTACTGATAATTTAGATCATCTTTTAGTTCATTAGTAGGCTTTTACAGGATTAGATGTTCTTTTGAGAGTCATCTATATCACAACTCTGATCTCAGCCCTAGCCAACACTAAGACTTTTCTGGGCAAAAATGGTGTCACTTGCCTGTTTTACCAGCACTCAGAAGGCTGAGGCAGGAAGATCACTGCCAGTTTGAGGCCAGCCTGGGCTGCAAAATGAATTCGAGACTGTCGGGAACCACATAGTGAAATCCTGTCTCCAAAGAGCAAAACAACAAAAGACTTCTGGATTTGAAATCATAACCTTGTGTTTGTCAGGCAGGCACTTGTGCCACAGAGCTCTCTTTCCAGCCCCAACAAAAGAATTCTAAAAGCAAAAATATTTTCCTGGTTTTTCCAATCTAAGATTCCATGATATCTTTTATCTAACATTTCTTTTGTGTTTCCTTTAGCTTTATTTGTTGTTTATTTGAAATGGGTGTTACCATCTATTTTAATCTGGCCTTATATTCACTGTCATCCAAGTTGACCTCTAGTTCACTGCAGTCTTCCTGCCTCAGCCTCCTAAGTACTGGGATTCTAGTTGTGCATCACCACATGCTGCTTTTTTCCTTTTTCCTTTTTTTTTTTTTTTTTTTGTGGTACCCTGGATTGAGTTCAGTACCCTATGCTTGCTTATTCTACTGAGCTATCTCCTCAGGCCACCACATGCTTCTTTTGTGTTTCCTTTGAATGCTGCTCCTGGGTCAGAAAGAAGCCCTGTATTACAAATGTGGGCCAAGGAAACAATTATACACAGTCTGAACTATGTAGAAGACTCCTTGCTTACTTGATTTTAAGAAAGACTACTGGTTAAAAAGTAAATATAAACTGATCTTCCGGATAGTGATATGTATGTATGTATGTATGTTTTGAGACAGAATCTTGTTATGCAGTCCAGGGTGGCCTCGAATTCATGATAACCTTGCTGCTTGTGCCTCCTGAGTGTTGGGATTACAGGCATGTGCCACCACACCAGCTGATTTTTGTCATTTTAGGAATTATAAAACCCAGTTAATATTCTTCTGGTTTTATAATGCTGTGCCCTGAAAGAACTTGGAAATAGCAGTTAATGAAATTGGTTTTGTCCTGGGGTGTTGACAAGGTCGAATATACCTGTGAGCAATTTAGATACCGTGTGGAGAGTCTGTTTTCAAGACTAACCAAACAGCCAAGGAAGTGGTCAGCCTGCCCTGGGGGTGGGGCTGGCGCAGCATGTGGTGCTGGAAATCAAGCCACGGTCCCTGCAATTGCCTAAGCTTGCCTAAGAAAACACTTTAGAGCACGAAGCCATCTTACTGGCCTTTTTTTTTTTTTTTTTTTTTTTTTTCTGTGCAGTAGCAGAGATTGAACTCAGGACCTGCACTTGCCAGGCAAGCACTTACTCTACTGAGCTAGCACCCCAGCTCTATCAGCAATAATTTTGGTAAAATCAGCACTTGATTTGTAGCCAATTAAATGTGTTGAAGGAATGATATGAAAATTTATAAATGCCATATAGGGTATCTGAAAATTTCTTTGTTTTGCTGATTAAAAATGACTTTAATTAGTAGGTCTTAGTGAACTGAGGCATTCATATCATTATCTCAACTCTTGGGAGAGGTATGACTTTCTGAACCTTTTTTTTTTTCTTGTTTCAGAACCTTTGTTTATTCACTCATTTTTATGGCCGGCTCAGCCCACCCCAAGGGCAGGGCTGGCGCAGCATGTGGTGCCGGGGATTGAACCGCAGTCCCTGAAGCCGCCCAAGCTTCCCCAAGCAGGCGCTTTAGACCACTGAGCCATCATCCCGCTGAGCCCTGAACCTTTTTGTTTTTAGATAGGTTCTTGCTGTTTAGTTCAGGCTGGCCTTACACTCTTTGTGAGCCTCCTCCCTTATCTTCCTGAGTGCTGGAATGACAGACATGTGCCACCATGCTCAGCCTCCAAACTTTTTTTTTTTTTGTCTTTTTGAGGCAGTCTCACTATACGGTTCAGGCGGTCTTGAACTCACTTTTGTAGCCCAGGCTGGTCTCGAATTCACATCATCCTCCTGCTTCAGCCTCCCAAGTGCTGGGATTATAGCATATGCCACTATGGCCAGTCAAACCTAGTTTTTTTTTAAAGTCAGAAAATCTTTTCAGGAGCCTGGCAGGATGGCTCAGTGGTCTAAAGCACCTACTTAGAAAAACTTGGGTGGCTGCAGGGACCGCGGTTTGATCCCTGGCACCACATGCTGCGCCAGCCCTGCTCTCAGGGCAGGCTGAACCAGCCATAAAAATAAATAAACAAGCAAAAGTTCTGAAACAAGAAAAAAATAAAATAAAATTCTTTAAAAAAGAAAATCTTTTCAAATTCTAGAGAAATTCGGTAGCCATATTAGTATCACAAATGTCCAATTTGGCTGTTTATAAAGTTTCTTTACTGTGCATCTCAGTCAGAGCTTTTAACGCCTTCAATTAGTTACTGTCTCTGCTCCAGTGGGGTTTGGCTCTTTTCCACTGGTGAACTTTTACTAAGTAGGTCTCTATTTGTATGAAATTTTTAGTGGACCTTAAATGTCTAAAGCCTGTGCGAACCAGAAATCACAAAGCTGCTGAGCCTTTAACCACAACATCTTTACCACAAACTGTCCTTTAGTAATGTCCACAAGACTTGATAGGAC
>PVJA010025993.1:0-30142 GCA_004027025.1 Myocastor coypus
TTTTTTTTTTTTTTTTTTTTTTTTTGTGGGACCGGGGTTCAAACTCATGACCTTGCACTTGCCAGGCAGGCACTTGTGCCTTGGAGCTATCTCACCAGCCCCTAGCCATTTAAATTAATAGAAAAATCATCATATTTTATTAGTGCACAAATTGGAATATCAGCTAAATGTACATATTTTTCAATTATAAACCTTCAGAAATGTAGATAACTAGTATTTCTTCTATAAACAATTAAAAATAGACAAATATCTTACTTGTTTAAACAGTACAGTTTTATTGATAAATTTTGAAGACAAAGGTGGGTCAAAAGCTGTGTTTTATTATTTAGTAAAATATATGATGTTAAATTTACCTAATTTTTATATTTCTTTTGTTTGTCTATAAAATAATAATACTGTCATACCTTAAACAATATGTTACCTCTCCTCCTGAGTGTCTATTATTTACTAAGTAAAAAACAACAGCCTAAAATTCAGACCTATGCAAAATACACCATGGTGACTCTTGGATAATATGTGCGAGACAATCATTATTATAATCTCCATCATAAGAATTCTATTGCTTCTACCACAGATTCTGCCTCATTTCTCTCTCTCTCTCTCTCTCTCTCTCTCTCTCTCATTTCTTGAGTGTTTTTACTCTCTTTCACTTCTGTACCTTTTCTTCTAGTCATATCCAATGAGCGAGTCAAAATAAAACTGGTGATGAGTAGCACTGTACAAAACAAAAGGCAAAATAAGTTTTAAGGGATAATTTATTATTTAAATCAAATACAATGGATTATACAAAATAAGAACGGACAAAATAAATGAAAAACTTAAATAGGTAAATATCCTTTGATAAATTTATGAGAATAATCACATTTCATTGTGAGTATTAATATGTTGAATAATTGATTTATTTTTTATTTCAAATGGGATATAAGGGATGAGAAAGCTTCTCTCCTATGGAAATATGTACTAACAAAATAACATATGAAATTGAAACTAATTTTAACCCAGTGACCTGTTCCTTAAAAAATATAATATGTAAGAACAATTCTATACATATAAAAGAAAAGATTTCAGAAAACCTAGAAGTATCAAAACTCTTTAATAAAAATTCTCAAAAGATTTGACATCTTCAGCTGCCGTGTGGCTAGTTCATGTTCTTCTGTCTAAATCTCTTTTCAGTTGGATTACCCTGGATGCTGATCCCCATCTCAGACATCACCAGGTAAGGACTGACTGGGCTGCTTGATGGTATATGGCTACAAAAGGTGGATGTCTGCACATACATTTTTTTCTACATGAAGCAAAGTAAGAAGACATCAAATAAATAGGTGACCCATGAAAAAATAACTCATCACTTTAAAAATATGTATTTGTATTACCTTTTGATCACTATGGCACAATAACTATTGTGAATCAATTTAGAGAAAAGATTTGTTTTGACTCATAATCTCAATCTATGGTTGGTAGTTATTGATTCTTTCAGTTTGGTGTGGCATAGTACATTATGGTGAAGAATGCGATAAAGCAAACCTGCTCACTTTGTGGTGACTTGCAACAAAGAAATAAAGAAAAAGGAACTAGAATCATAACATCCTCCTCAAAGAGTACATCCCAGTGATCTTATTTCCTCCAATCAGGCCTTTTCTTTCAAAAAGTTTACCATCACTAAACATCATCGCACAAAAGTGACCAAGGCTGTAAACTGAAGACCTCTGGAAGACATTGCCGATGCAAAGCAGTAAGTACACCACTTAGATTTGCAGACCAATTATGCTTTGAACTGGCAACAAAGATATCTCATTTCAAAGTAATTATTTAATAGAAAGAATAAGAACTTGAACAGAGAAACTTGTAGAAATGACCGAAATGAATTTGTTTAATAAATAACACACATTCATTTTTATTTGACACATACTCTAAGATCATGCATCTGGAAATCATCTGCATGAGTTGGTTGTGTAGTCATATTTCTAGAAAAGGCTATATTCTCATAAATGACCTATTTTTTCACTTTTCAAATTTAATTCAGAGATGCGTAGGCATCATAGTGCATCTTCTTTTAAATTCACTAAAATATATTTTGTATTCAATTTCCTGAATCATTTTGCATTAAATTTCTTTGATCACATACTATTGGCATATTTTTAATTTTATTTCAACTATATCTATCTACATATGATTCCTTTATTGAACACATTTGTCCTATTATCACTATTACAAATGGTATTACAAGTTAATATAGATGACTGCCAATAATATTTTTAGAAGCGAGAATTTGCTAAACCACTTTTAATTTTTTCTTTGACAAAAATATAGATTTTACATATATATATATATATATGTATAATTTAATACACAATATATAGTGTGTCACTACATAGTAGAAAAAAATCTTGTAATGTTCCTCCTATTTTCAGCCTCCCAAGTGCTGGGATTACATACATGTGCTACCATGTCTAGTCTCAATCTTTATCTCCAAGCAACTTGGGCGTGGGGCCAGCACTGCAGGCTGGCGTAGAACCCTGGTTACTGTGCCTGCCTAAGCAAGCACTTTAGTCCACTGGGCTATATGGACAGCCCCTCAATATATGTTTTGAAACATAGTAAATTATTTCATTATATGTATTATTCAAAATATACCAACTGAGTTAGATGCAACTGATTTTTTGAGTGAGCATAAGTTAATTTTCAGCACATAAGATGAATACTTGGCAAAAGAATGCAACAACATGACGATGAGTCATGGGAATATAGTGGAATAATGTAAACATATGGAATTCTGTGAAAATGCATCAAAAATCTTCATTGGCCTGGAATTCTTTGAATTTACTTGTGTCTGAAATCACACATAAAAGGTTCAAATGGAAATTTATTACACTATAATTTTACTATTTTGTTTGTTCATTGTTGAAAACAACTCAAAGTGTTCAAAGAATTCATTATCTTAAAAACCATGTATGTCAGAAGAGGAGATACTGCATCTTAGAACGGAGAGTTGGAATCAGAAGGTCTTTAATCTTTAGGCTTACATCCTATGAACGTTTGAGTTTGAATAAGTTAGTAGAACATTTTAAATGTTGGATTCCTTAACTTCACAATTGATATTACTTCTATCCTACTTAATTCATAAATTTTATTAAGCTTAAGTGCCCTAATGAATTTGAAATTTGTTGTGTAAGCTTCAATTACCTAAACAACGGAAGTAGCCATTGTGAGTTAGTCACATTTTAATTAAATACAATTTTATTACTGTAAGATATCAATTGTACCTACAATTTGGGTCAGGCTCCATGAACACATGAAAGTAAAATAAAAAGAGTCTTGTAATTTCTTTAAATCCACATAAGAACTTAAAGTATTAGTAATAAATTAAAACTGAACAGATACTCAAGTATCAGTCCAGAGCTCTAAACTGATAGAGTCATTGCAAACACATTACTATTTTAGACATGTATAGTAGCATTTTTCTCCAGTTGTAACTCTCCAAATGCCTGAAACAGGAAAACTGTAACTTCCAAAGACAGGCTAGGCTATTCTACACAACTGTATCTCCAAAGAAAGGTAAGACAAACTAAGATAAGATAGAGAGGAAAGGTGAAGGGATGTACCTCTACAAAAGAGAACTGTCCTGGCGTCAACTAGGTCCTTGTTTCAATACCCAGTACAGACTTAGAAATATTTATAGGCTGTTTTGTTAATCTATAATGCAGATAAAGTCATACAGATATTTTCACTCTACTAATTCCATACCTACTGGTAAAATATAATACTTTGTAACTTCTCAGTTCATCTTTCATTTGCCTATGTTAGAGATTAAATGATAGCTTGATCATGCATCAAAGAAACAGGGAAAATTCATAGGAAGCATTTTTTCATATTTTCACCAAAGTTAACTCCTGAGCAGCAAATTGGATCAGGAATATCAGAAACCTAAAAATTTAAAAATAAGGTCTGACGAGATAGCTCAGCAGTCTAAAACAGTTGCTTATGAAAGTTTAGGCAGTTACACATTTTTACACAGACATTCAAAAATCTAAGTATATGCAAAATTGAAACTGCTCAATCCTATTGAATTTTTCCTAGTCTTTTATTCTCATTTAATAACCCCTTTATTCTTTTCTTATAAACCAACCACTTTGCCAGGCGTGGTGGCACACGTCTGTAATCCCAGCACTCAGGAGGCTGAGCCAGGAGGATCAGTGCAAGTTTGAGACCAGCCTGGGCTACAAAGGTGAGCTCAAAGCCTGAACTGCATAGTGAAACACTGTCTCAAAAATACAAAAATAAATAAATAAATAAATAAATAAATAAATAATAAAAAATAAGCCAACCACTTAACTGAGAGTATAGTAGCAACTGAAATTACATTAGAAGCAGCACACATCGAAAAGACCACACATTCTACAGAGATTTATTAGAATGTCACTGACTGATAGAAAATACCAATTCCAACTTGAGTTTAAGACCTTTAATATTCAGAAGGACAAAGCCAGACGTGGTGGCTCACGCCTGTAATCCCAGCACTCGGGAGGCTGAGGCAGGAGGATTGGTGCGAGTTCGAGACCAGCCTGGGCTACAAAAGTGAGCTCAGGACCAGCCTCAACTGCATAGCGAGACCCTGTCTCAAAAAGACAAAAAAAAAAATATTCAGAAGGACAGTGATGTTATGCTCAAGTACTTACATTCTATAGTAATAGTATCACTAAGCTTTTCTTATGGCAGGTTAAGAATATGTTGACAGACAAAAAATTAGAGAAAAAGAAGGGCTACAAGTATAGTCAATATTTAGCCCTAGTCCTTCAAGTTCAGCGACGACTCAGGACATAAGAGAACCTGTACTGTAACAATGTATAACTCAGTGGTCTCCCAAATTTTCTGTTCAAGATTATGGGGCTACAGAGGAAATGGGTTGAAGATATGTAGTGTGCCAAAGGAGAGTCACCAAGACAAAAAAAAAAAAAAAAAAAAAAAAAAAAAAAAAAAAAAAAAAAAAAAAAAAAAAAAAAAAAACACTTTCTAATGCTTTCACAGAGAGCAAATTGTTCAAGCAATGGCAGCGACTCATCCAGATGACTGACACCAACAAAAGTTCTATAAAGCGCTGTACATGGTTCCAAGATAAAACCTGAGAGGATTTTACTGACCTTGGGAGATACGAAAGTTATACATTTTGATATACAGGTTTGTTTAAACTTGTCCTTAATCACCCAGCAGAAAATTTAACCACAAAGCATAAAACAGAAAGCTAGATTAAAATACTGAACTGTAAAAGGCTTAAATTAACAGCTTCCAAAATTGCCAGTTTTTCCAATAACGCACTGAGATTATTGAACACTGGGTTATGTATACAACTACTTTCTCTTAGTTCAGTGAGAAAAACAAATTCATACATTTACTAGTTGTTAGCAACGAGTTATATCATAATCCATCTTAATGAAAAATTATCTATTAAACATTGCTAAGCACTTGGCAAATGAATGTTACAGAATGGCTGTTATAAAATTACTCAATTACTGAAAACTGTTTATTTGCATTTAGGAAAAATTCATCTAAACTATACTATTTCTGAACTGGACACCAAGTCCAAGAGTGGATATTTGGAACTTGTTGTTGACTGTTTGTGATACAAAACAGAACAAATCATAGCCTGTATTGCTGAACCACAGAACATATGTAACTGAAATAGTACATGAACTTGCAAACACTGCACCACTCACACACACACACACACACACACACACACACACAAAAAAAAAAACAGAATAAGGGAAAGGAGTACCAAATGATGATGTAATAGGAAATACTACCTTAGAAAAGCAAATTTTTCAATCTTCAATAGTTTTTTATTGAAATATTTATGCACAGTGTTGATGCTTAGATATATGCTACACAATATCATTAGTTATTAATTATTTATACTTATATCACCAAATGAATCTAAAAAGCATGGTAATCAGAAGGATTCTAAAGTGTGATCAGATCTGATCATGAAAACATTCGATCACATTGAACTGGCAGGAGTTTGTGTTCTAAATAAGGTAAGTTTTCCTGTAACAAGACACCAAAGTTAAAGATCATTTTTGTTTATCAAATATTTGGTGTTAGCCGGGCGTGGTGGCGCACGCCTGTAATCCCAGCACTCGGGAGGCGGAGGCAGGAGGATCAGTGCGAGTTCGAGACCAGACTGGGCTACAAAAGTGAGCTCAAGGCCAGCCTCAACTGCATAGTGAGACCCTGTCTCAAAAAGACAAAAAAAAAATATTTGGTGTTATTTTTTTATTTTTTTATCTTTTTGAGACAGGGTCTCGCTATGCAGTTCAGGCTGGCCTTGAGCTCACTTTTGTAGCCCAGGCTGGTCTCGAACTCACACCAATCCTCCTGCCTCAGCCTCCCCAGTGCTGAGATTACAGGTGTGCGCCACCACGCCCGGCCTGAGGTGTTATGTTTTTATTCTGGAAACAAGTTGTGCAGTAGTGGAGTAGAAAAAAGTGAATAGTTTCTCTTTTATCCCTGGTGGTGGAAGATAAGTCCTTTTCCACATTTCAGTGTACCCTAAGTTTTCTGCACCTGAAATTACCTGTTAAATTTACAAAAATAGTTTTAATGCAATATTCTGAGACATTGTGCATACCCAGCATAAACATAAACTAAGATAAACTCTTTGAATGACGAACATAAGAAAAGAATAACAGGAATATTTTTGTTTTCATTTTTTACATTTTTTGTTCACTTTACTGAGAAAATGGATAAAATAACAATGAAACCATTTCAAAACAGTTAGTACGGTGGCTGTAATAATTAATAACACACATATTGTTGTCTTCATAATTATTCAGAGAATAAGATGCAGACCGGATATCTTGTTTAAGCAATAATAGTACAAACTTTTATTCTCAATTAACTAAGACAAAGTAGTGGGGCCCGGCGGGATGGCTCAGTAGTCTAAAGCGCCTGCTTGGGAAAGCTTGGGCGGCTTCAGGGACCATGGTTAGATCCCCGGCACCACATACTGCGCCAGCCCTGCCGTCGGGGTGGGCTGAGCCGGCCATGAAAATGAGTGAATAAACAAACAAAGGTTCTGAAACAAGAAAAAAAAATTAAATAAAATAAAAAATCTTAAAAAAAAAAAAAAGACAAAGTAGTTACATATCTATCCTAACTCTCTTGTGTATAGATATATATTTCCCCCTTTTAAAGTTTCTAATACTAAGAGAAAATATCATACCATGTCTTATAAATGCATTGTAAGTCAAAGATAGAGTTTGAATAATAAAAAAAGATATAATTAAACAATAACCAGAAAATTAATTTAATATTAGTTAATTAAAATGAAATTAAATATTTCAAAACAATATTACAAAATTCAGAGCAAATTATATATCCAACGTGGAGGTCAGAAAGTTTATCATATGTACAAATCTGTAATCAACTCAGAGTAATCATGCAATATTTGAATATATTATTATATACAAATATATCAGCAAAGAAAAAGTTTCTATGGAAGAAAAGAATTACTAAGAATAAAAAATAGCATAAATACAGGAATGGCAAATATATGACAAGAACTTCTAACAGTTTGGGGATAGGATATCACACAAAGTTCTAATATGTCATGGACGTGAACAGTGTCCATGATGCTTACCGATGGTCAGGTATCACTTGTGGGACTGAGCTGCTGCTATTTCCTTAATATTCATCCCGTAGAAGCAGACAGAATCATGACCCATACGGTGCAGGAGAAGCCCATTTGTAGGCTATGCTGATGGACATATGTTGCTGTTGTATACAAAAAAGCAGTAAAACAACTGCCATTGTATACCTCATTTTCTCATGTGTTTAATTGTTTGCCATATTTGGTGTGTTCTTTCCATTCTCCTTAATAGACTTGTGGTCATTTTGATCCCTCTCTAGAATATCTTTTACTGAACTGTGCAGGTTTGGCTTTGTGATCTTGAAATTCTTTAGTATTTCTTTGTGACGGGAATATTTCACTTCTGTATTGAACTTGAAAGAGACTTTTGCAGGGTATATCACTGTCGGCTTGAATTTGTTTTCTTGCAAGATTCTTCTTGCCTTAATGATTTGTAAGGAAAAATCTGCCACTATTCTGATGGGTTTTCCTTTAAATGTTATCTGTTTCTTTTCTGTAACTGCTTTTATTGTACTGTTCCTGTGTTGAATTTCTGGGATCTTGATTATTATATAACTCGGTGTCATTTTAATTGGTTTGATGTTATTTGGAGTTCTATATGATTCAGTTACCGGAATGTCAAATTGTTTTTTTTCCATATTTAGAAGTTTTCTGCTATTACTTCTGCCCATATTCTTTTTATATCATTTGCACAGACTCCTTTCACATTGATGCCTATTAGTCTTACATTGTTCATCTTTGAGTCATCTTGCAGATGTTGAAATTATATCTTCCATCCTAATTTTTTAAGCGATCTTCTCTTACCTCTTCACTAGACACAGTTTTGTCTATAAGGTCTGAAAGTCTGTTTTCACTTTCATTTAAACAGTTTTGCCAGCTGCAGATTGAGGTTTTATGTTCCTGTATAGCACTTTGAATCTGCTTCATACATTCTATTACTTTCCTATATTGTTCATTCAAGGATTCCATCATTTTTCCATGCTCCTCTATTTTTATCAGTGTCTTTTTAGAAGCAATTAATAGTTCTTTTATTACAGGTATTATTTCTTTTTTTTTCTTCATAAATTATTTCTGATATGATTTCCTCTAACTATCTGCAGTTGTGTCTTTACTTCAGATGCTAGTATTTCAGAGATTTCAGGTGTATAATATCCATTTTTTCTATTACTGTCTCCTGTACTTGTTCAGGGTGTGCTTGGGGCCTGATAGTGAATTTTGCTCCTTGTCTTTGTCATTTTGAATAGCTTTGCCCTCTGAACTTAAGTGTAGAGCTTTAGTAGAATTCTTACCGTAGCACCCGACCTAGATCCACCACGTTCAAATTCCTTCAGGTGTTGTGGTTTGGGTCTATTTGCTGTGGTCCACTTCTTCCTAATGCAACCTTTGGAGGTGCACCTGCTCTGCCATTCTGACAATATCTTCTGCATCTGGATCAGCTGGGTGAGTCTTGTGTCTAGTCTCTCTGTAGGGAGTTTTGTGGCAGTTTTCCACACTGGGCCTATCTGACAGATAGAATTCCACTCACACATGAGGCCTGATTCCTGGGTCGAATGTGTTTCAGGCAGACCCATGGAAGTCTACATCACATTCTGGGCCTGGTTGCTGAGTTGAATATAACACTAATATTTTGTAAAAGCTACTGAAGATCAAAACAATATGATATATGTAGCCTCTGACAAAAACAAATTCTGTCATTATAAAGATCAGTGTATTTTTATTAGATAACAAAGTTTTATTTTTCTTATAATTTTATTGCTTTTACATGAAAATGACAATACGACAATTTTCAAACACGTTAACAGAACAGCGATGATAATCAATATAATGCATATTGCTATCTTCATAGTAGTTGTTAAGAGTACAAGGTGCAGAAATGGTAACTTATTTAAATGTATTAGTACAAATATTTCTTCTCAGTCAGCTAAGAAAAAGTAATGGTATGTATAGTCCCACCATCCATAAAAATGGTGGGTTATTGGCAGAACTGTCATTGTTGGAAGCTGTTGGCTTCAGCCGTTTGTAACTTAGTATACTAATCTGGTTTAACTTTTATGCCTAATGTTTAAACTTTTCTGGTAGATGGTTAGTGCCAAGTTAAAGCAAGACCTATATAACAAAACATGTAACTTTTGTATCTGCTAAATTAATAAATCCCTTCAGGATGTACCTTCAAACCACGTACAATGTTTTCGAGAGCCTTTGTCAATGTCAGCCATCTGGAAGTGTCACAGCCATTGCTTGACTAGTTTGTCCTCTGAAAGCATGAAAGAATGTTTTCTTTCTAGGTGACTGTCCTTAGTCATACTGTACATTGTTGATACCTTTCTTCTGTGGCCACATAATCTCCTTGAACAGAAAATTTGGGTCACCACTGAATTATAGGATGTTACAGTACAGGTTCAATTATGTCCTGAGTCCTCACTGACATTGAAGAGGTAGGGCCAAAATGTTGGTTATTCTTGTAGCCCTTCTTTTTCTCTAATTTTTGGTCTGCAAACTTAGGTTGTTAACCTAAGAGAAGCTTAGTGATACAATTACATGGTAACGAACGTACTTGTGTCTAAGATCACTGTCTTTCTGAATATCAAATGCCTTAGACTTGATATAAAACTGGTATTTTCCTTAGATCATTGGTAGTCTAATAAATCCCTATAAAATGTGATTAAAAAAAACAGTTGCACATTTTTACATAGAAATTTAGAAATCTAACCGTGTACAAAATTACAGCAGATCAAGCCTATGACTTTTTTCCTTGTTGCTTATTCTTTTATTGCCAATTTTAAATTTTTTTAAAACAAACATTTAGTTGAGAGAGTATCACAATAATTGAAATGACATGAGAATCAGCACACATCTAAAACATCAGGCATTCCGAGCATGATTTTAGTATTACATGTTGCTATGCTCAATGTCAAAAATCTATTGGAGATGCTTAGAACCATTTTCTAATTCATCCCGTGTATATAAGTGCCCGTGCCATGTTTCATAACTTCTCTGCTTGCTTTCTTCTCCTCAATTAATCCATTCTTGCTGTGGTGAGATGGTATCTAGGTGCTGTTTTAATTTGTATTTCACAGATAGCTAGTGATGGGGAAGTTTTTCATGTATTTATAAGCTTCTAATATTTCTTCTTCTGAGAGGTGTGTGTTAATATCAGATACCCATTTTTGGATTTGGTCTTTGAATTTTGAATTCCTGAAGTATTTTAGTTCATTATAAATTCTAGATAGAAGGCACTTATTTGAATAATTATTATTCAAATTTGTGGGTTGTCTTTTTGCTCTGTTGGTAATTTCTTTTGACTTTTAAAGCTTGTAAGCAAGAAGAGATCATAGTTGTTGATACTTTCGAGTGTTTTACATAAATTTTGATTTTTGTCCATGAACTGTTTGCCTACCCAGATATCTTCAAGATTTCATCCTACATTCTCTTGCAGGAGAGTTAGTATTTCTCTTTTAATGTTTGTATCTTTAGTCAATTTTAACTTTAGCTTATTGCATGGTAATAAACCTGGGTCAAGTTTTGATTTTCAATATGTACAGAGACAGTTTTTCCAGCATCATTTGTTAAAGAGTTGTTCTATCTTTCATTAAATGTGTTTGGCCCCTTTGTCGAAGATAAGGTGCCTGAGTATGTTTTTATTTGTTTTTGCATCCTCTAATCTATTGCATTCATCCTAAGTTCTATTATTTTAGTCAATACCATGCTGATTTTATCACTGTAGATTTATAGTATAATTTTAGGTAGAAATTGTAATGGCTACTGCCTTATCTCTGCTGCCTAGGATTGTCTTTGCTATACTAGGTCTTTTCTGGTTCAAAATGAATATTAGGAATGATTTCGGCAAGTCTGTTAGGTATGTTGATGTTATTTTGACAAGGATTGCATTTAATCTATATAACAATTTGGCCAGCTTTACAATTTTGGTTCTTCCTATGCCAGAGCAGGGATTATCTTTCCATTTTTGGAAATCTTTTATGATCTCTTTTTTTCAGAGCACTGTAGATCTTTTATTTCTTTAGTTAGACTAATTCCTAAGTATTTCAATTTGTGGTGTTATTGTTAAAGATATTGTTTACCTTATTTCCCTGTCAGTGTGTTTGTTACCTGTGTAGAGGAATGCTATTGACTCTTCGGTGTTGACTTTGTATCCTGCTATGTTACTTAATTTGTGTATTAGTTCTACTAACTTCTTGGTGGAGGTTTTCAGACTTTCCAA
The DNA here is from genome assembly GCA_004027025.1 of Myocastor coypus. Classification (NCBI taxonomy): domain Eukaryota; kingdom Metazoa; phylum Chordata; class Mammalia; order Rodentia; family Myocastoridae; genus Myocastor; species Myocastor coypus. The sequence continues at coordinate 11,865 of PVJA010025993.1, forward strand.
TGTAGACTATCATGTCACCTGCAAATAATGATGGCTGAACTTCTTCTTTACCTATTCATATTTCTTTTATTTCCCTCTCTTGCGTAATGGGTTATCTAATCATTCCATAAATATGTTGAAAAGGAGTGATTAAAGAGGACATACTTTTGCTGTACCAGATCTCAGAGTAAAAGACTTCAAATTTCCCCATTTAGAATTATGTTAACCACTGGATTGTAATAGATGGCTTTTATTGAATTTAGATAGAGTTCATCTATTCCAACTCTATGTGTTACTTTGGATATGAATGAGTGTTGGACTTTGTGAAGAGCCTTTTCTGCATCAATAGAGATTACCTTCCTAGGAATCTCTCCAATTCATCTGTGTCTTTAATTCTGTGAGAGTAAAGATTCTTAAGGTAGCTATGAATGATCTTCTGCATCTCTGCTGGGTCTGTAGTAATTTTTTTTCACTTTTCATTAGTTGTTGCTTCAATTTGAGTCTTTTCTTTCCTCTTTCTGATGAGGTCAGCTATGGCTTATTAATTTCATTTAATCTTTAAGGATTAGTGGCATAATTTCTTAATTCTTTGTATATCTTTTTTGTCTCCAGTGAATGAATACCTGCTCCAATCTTTAAAATTCCCTCCCATTTTTGGGCTTTGGCTTTAGTTTGCTGTTCCTTTTCTAGATGATTTAGGTGCACCATTACAGTATTTATTCATTCTATTTTGTTTTTTAACTGTGATTTCATAGCTATAAATTTTCCTCTAAAAACTGCATTCATTGCTTCCCAAATTCCCACAGGTTATGTTTGAATTTTCATTAAAGTTTAAATATTGTTTAATTTCTTGTTTAATTTCATCTGTAACCCATTGGTTACTGTGGAGGATGTTGATTAATTTCCATGCATTTCTTTGTTGCTTGAGGTTTCTTCTGTGATTTATTTCCATTTTCATTGCACTTTGCTCTGATAATATGCATGAGATAATTTCTGTTTTGTTCCAAATACTTAAGCATGACCTATGGCCTACTATGTGTTGTACTTTAGAGAATGTCCCATATGAAGTTGAAAAAACTGTGTATTCAGAAGTACTTAGGTAGTACATCATTCTATATATGTTCATTAAGGCCATTTGTTCCAAGTTCTGGTTCAGATATATTACTTTTTTTTGTCTTTTTGTGACAGGGTCTTGCTATGCAATTCAGGTTGGTCTTGACCTCACTGTTGTAACCCTGGCTGGTCTCATCTCAAACTTGCACTGATCCTCCTGCCTCAGCCAGCTGCTGAGATTATAGGCATGCACCACCACACCCAGCAAATCTGCTTCTTCTTTGCTGATTTTTCTCTGCTTGACCTATGTTTTTGGGATAAAGGGGTGTTAAGGCCTCCTGTTAAGCCTGTGGCACTGGATGTTAGATTTTTCATGTCCATTAATATTTGTCTTATACAACTTTGTGCTCCCCTGTTGGATGCATACATATTTTTAAGTGTTACCTTTTTGTCTTGAATTCTTCTGCTAACTAGTATGTAGCGACCTTTTTTATTTTGTTTCTTCAATCTTGGTTTGAATTTCAGACTGTCTGCAAACAAGATTGCTACCCCTGCTTTTTTTTTGAAGTCCTGGGGAATGCACTATTTTTTCCATCCTTTTAATTTCAGCCTATGTATATATATATATATATATATATATATATATATATATATAATATATATATATATATATATATAATATATATATATATATATATATATATATATATATATATATATATATATATATATGTTGGCCCAGCCTGCCTAGGGGTAGGGCTGGCACAGCATGTGGTGCTGGTGATAAAACCAGTCTCTACTATTTCCTAAGTTTGCTTAAGTGAACTAAGCATGTTTCTTGCATACAGGATACTTTTGCGTTTTGTTTCCTATTCCATTGTGGCAGTCTATTTCTTCTAATTGGAGAGGTAAGATCATTTACATTGATGGTTATAATTGAAATATATTAACTTATGATTCCCACGTTATTCCCCTGTTTGCTCCTTTTCTTCTGTATTCAGTTTGTTTCCCTATTTGGTGCATTCTTTTTACTTCCATTTTTGGAGTTCAGGTCATTTTGGTCCCTATCTAAAATATTTTTTAGTGGTCTGTGTAGGATTGGCTTTGACTTCATGAAATTTTTTACTTGTTCTTGGTCATGGAAGTATTTCACTTCTGCCTCATACTTCAAAATGAGTTTGGCAGGGTATAGCAGTCTGCACTATAATTTGTTTTCATGGCTGATTTCACCAACTCTGTTCCATGCTCTTCGTGACTTCATGTTTTGTGAAGAGAAATCTACTGTTTTTTGGATGGGGTTTCCTTTAAATGTGATCTGTTTCTTTTCTGTAGCAGTTCTTAGTATATTATTCTTCTGATGGACTTCTGAAATCTTAACTGTTATATGTCTGGATGTGTTTTTATTCAGGTTGTTGTTATTTGGAGTTCTTTATGCTTCATGTAATTGAAGACAAAATTGTTCTCTCATATTTGGGATGTTTTCTGCTATTACTTGTGCTCATATTCTTTTTATATCATTTGTATTGACTCCTTTCCTGTTGATGCCTCTTTGTCTCACGCTGTTCATCTTTGCATCATTCTGACGCATTGAATTATTTTTTCCTGCATTGTAGTTGTTTTTAAAAAGTCCTTTCTCGTCTCTTCACTAGCTGAGACTGTCTTCAAGAACTGAAACTCTACATTCACTTTCATTCATATGGCACTGCCAACCTGTGATTGAGGTTTTATTTTCCTATATGTCTTTTTTTAAACATTTAATAAGAAGTGACAATGTGACCGTTTTAAAACATGTCAGTAGTATATTCACAATAGTTGATACAACACATACTGTTGTCTTCTTAGTAGTTATATAGAGCACAGTGTGTAGACGTCATAATTTTTTTAATTCCTGTATATCTTTGAAATTGCTTCTTGTGATATATTTCTTTCCTATATTGCCCATTCAAGGATTCCGCATTTTTTTCTATTCTCCTGTCATTTTTATCGATGTGCTCTTTAGAAGTCTTTAATAAGTGTTTCATTGTAGTTGTCCTCTCTTTTTCTACTTCAGTTTTTTTTTTTTTTGCTGACCTCATTTCCTCTCTACCTTTCTGCAGTTATTCCTGTACTTCAGATAGTTCTAAGTCAGATTTCCTTTTTCTTTCCTTTGAACCTTATTTCTGATCTGAGTTCTTTTATACATTTCTGCATTTGTTACTTTACTTCAGGTGCTATTAATTCAGAGATTTCAGCTGCATAATTCCCATTTTTTTCTATGCTAGTGTTTCTTGCATTTGTTATGAGTTGGCTCAGGGTCTGAGATTGCATTTTTCCCTTTGTCTTTTTCATTGTGTATAGCGCAGTTCTCTGATCTTTGCGGTAGAACTTTAGTGATGTTATGCCATTAGCAACTACTGAAATTTGTGTTCAAATCTACCAAGTTTGATGTTGTCCAGATGTGCCTGGCTGGGTCTGGCTGCTGGCAGCTGTGCTCAGCTTCTTCTTGCTACAACTCATGGAAATGAGCCTGCTGTGCTCCTCTGGCAAGATGTTCAGCTCCTGCATCAGCTGGAAGGGTCAGATCCCTAGCATATATGTAAGGAATTTTGCTGCAGTGTTCCACAGGAGATGTAGGAGCTGGTTTCTGGAGGGAAAGTAGTTCCTGTAGATTGGGTGGTGTAGGCTAAGAGTTCCTACCTGTGTGCCTGCTGGTCTTTGGTGTGAGTGGAGAAGCCATATTGTTGTATTCAATAGCCAAACATTATCTACAATCCAAGAGCTCTAAGCACATCAGACTTCTCTGCTTGGATACAGGTATTACCACTCTAGAATTCATCCTGCAACTCACTCTTGGTTGTCTTGTTTACTCTACTCTAATTACTGGAATAAATACCCAGCGCTGAAAATGAAGGAAGGATCATTTAGCTCACTGTAGAGGTTTCAGTTCGTACTCAGCTGGCTCCAAAACAGAGTGGCACATGGCAGAGAGCAACTTTTCATTGTTGTAGCAAAGAGCAGAGAACAAAGGAGTGACAGTAGCTCCCTCTAGTTAGCCTCTCTCTCTTCCTCACATTGTAATTCAGAAATTTTTTTAAGAATTTTATTTATTTATTTATTTATTTATTCTTGTTTCAGAACCTCTGCTTGGTTATTCACTCATCTTTATGGCTGGCTCAGCCCGCTCCAAGTGCAAGACTGGTGCAGCATGTGGTGCCGTGGATCGAACCGCGGTCCCTGAAGCCGCCCAAGCTTTCCCAAGCAGGCGCTTTAGACCACTGAGCCATTCCGCCCGGCCCCTCACATTGTAATTCAGATTAACCACATCAGGGCAAGTTCAGCATCCATACCCACAATAATTAATCACAAATTCCAGAAGCCATCCCTTGACAGCATGCAACTTTGGTGGGACAACTCGGAGGTTTCTACAATCTCAGCCTTGTTATCAAAATAAAGGATATTATCTTTCAGGACACACTGAGAAGCTTTTAAATTTCTTATCAAATATTTGACTTTCTTATTTCCATTCATAATTTTATCCAGTAAAGCTAAGAACAACTAACTGGCATTATTATATTCCTTACTCTGCCATACAATTTGAAAATTTCCATGTACAGCAATGTTAAATTTGTGATATCTCACCTGTGATGAATTAGGATAATCAAATGGATCTAAATGACATACCCACTTAGACAGTTTTTTACTAAAGGTTATCAATATGCTTCTTAAGATCAGGACTGACCATGGTGTCTTAGGTCTCACCAAATCACGGAGCTCACACCAAGAACCCCTAAAGTCATTTAAAAAATGGCATCATTATATTCTGTTGTGTTAGCCCCACTCCCGGTACCAGAATCTGTATCAGTCATGATTTTATTTAAGCTACAGATATAACACAAGTTGTACAAATTTATAAGAAATTCCAAGCTTGGCTCATGACTGTCATCCATAGATTTGCATGAGCAAGCATTCAAAGAGTTCAAGGTCTGGAGCCCATTGAAGTGTTCTGTGCAAGCCCATATCAGGATTCAGATGGATCTATAATAGAAGACTGATGAGTCTACATCACAAGGCTGAAGGATCCAAAGCAGAAGCCTGTGCTAGAGTCAGGAGATGACATCCATGCTGATGGGGAAGACTGGAGCTCTTCCAAAAGAGAATGGGGCCTTTGGTCTTTTCTCATTCTCATTACACAATGAGTCACACTCTAAAGAGTGGAATGTTGAGCTGATTTAGTTAAGCTCTTAGCTTCTCAAGTTGACACAATCAACCAGCCTCTACATTGTCTCCATACACCAGATTTTGGCCCAAGAACAAAACAAGAGCAGATTGCTGCTCTAGCTTGGTTAACAAGCCAGGCCCAGCTTGCCAGAGAAAAGAAAGGAGATGAGCTCCTGTGTGTCTCACTCAAGGGTGGCCTGTATCACCTGAAAACAAGAGTCCTGCAAACCAGGACACACTAGGGACTGCTCCCACGGAACAAGATTGTCAAGAAAGAGGCCTTCCTGCCATAACAGGACCTTGATCACTTGAAAGAAAAGAAATAGCTTAGGATGTTATAATCTATCAAACCTGTCCTTTTGAACAAATATGGGTTAGTACCTCTCAGTCATTAGAAAAAAAAAAAACTTTAAAATCACATATGCAAATGCAAAGATAATGAGGTTTTTGTTCCATCCTGTTTAAATGTTACAAATGAGCAAGCTGAGAAGTGTATAAAGGTTCCTCAGAAGCATTAATCTGAAAATAGAAATTTAATTTGACACAGTGATTCCCATTTTAGATATTTTTCTGAAAAAAATTAAAAACAAAATATTAGGGCCAGGAAGATAGCTCAGTTGGTTAAAGTGCTTTCTTAAGCAGACACAGGAACTGGGATTAGATCTCTAGCATATCTTGCCAGTCCTGCCCCCCAGAGAGTACTGGGAGAGCAAATGAGTTGGCATGGTGGTGCGTGAATGTAATACCAACACTTAGACATCTGAAAACAAGAGAATCATTACCAGTCCAATCTGTGTAGTGAGACCCTGTTCTAAATATTAAAAAAAAGATCCATTATATTGTAAGGAAACATTCATGCTCACATTTATACTAATTTATAAAAAAAATCAAAAGAGGCCTATATGTCCATCAACAGATACAAAAAAGTAGTATCTATGTATAATAACCTATTAATTTACCATAAACAAGGGTACATTTGAGTCATTTCTAAGAAGATTCACGTACCTTAAAACTGTAATGTAAAGGAAATGAATCAGTAATTCAAGCTTAAACATTCTATGAGAAGTCTAAAATATAACTGGAAAATATAATCAAATTTATTTATTTATTTATTTATTTATTTATTTATTTATTTTTCTTGTTTCAGGACTTTTGTTTATTTATTTCTTTTTATGGCCAGCTCAACCTGCCCTGAGGGCAGGGCTGGCGCAGCATCTGGTGCCTAAGCTTTCCTAAACAGGCGCTTTAGACCACTGAGCCATCCTGCCGGTCCCCAATCAAACATATTTAATAGGAAAGGGGAAAATAGATCTTTTCAAAAGGGTAGGGAATCAAGAAATGGAGAGATAAAAAAGAAAGTGAAAGGAGATTTTAAGAAAAGAATTAAGGTCTATTATATACACGTATCAATACTCCAAAGGAATATATACAACAATCATATGCTAATAAGGAATGAGAATTAAGAAATGATTCACTTGATTAAGAAAAGCAAATTAAGCTGGGCGTGGTGGCGCACACCTGTAATCCCAGCACTTGGGAGGCTGAGGCAGGAGGATCAATGTGAATTTGAGACCAGCCTGAGCTGCAAAAGTGAGTTCAAGGTCAGCTTGAACTGCATAGCAAGACCCTTTCTCAAAAAGACAAAACAAAACAAAAAACAAACAAACAAAAGCAAATTAAAAAAATGTTTATCCATGGATATTCATAGGTATTTTCTAATTTTAACTTTTTTCCTTGGAAATGCCTACCTACTTTTCTTTCTCTAACTAAATAAATTATTGTAAAGGTACTTGTTAACAATTAATAGGGTAAGGTTTTGATACAAGGGCTTTCTAAAATTATGGAGCTATTTATACATTAGCATTAATGAACAGTTCTCATTACAAAATGCAATTTAGAGAATATTGCACTGCTCTCTTCCAGTTTTGATTATTTTTTTAAAACATTAAGAATTGTACAAATTAGAATTAAAACAAAAAATAGAAGGCTTCACAGATTTTTCACTTGACAAAGTAGCATGAATTTCACAGTATTTGTTGTAACACATAGTGCTGTATTCCAATTACTTATTCATATTATCAGATAAATGCATATAAAATTGGAAGAAGGGAAAAAGGAAAGAAATGTATAGGAAAATAAGAAGAGAAAAAGTACAGACAATTGAAAAAAGAAGACAAAACAAATTAAGCATTATCTGCTCATTTCCATAGACCATCAAAAAAGTACAGTACATTTGTTTAAACCATCCTTTTTACATATATAGATAAATCACTTTCCCCCATTCCCTCTATCTTTTTCCTCAACTCTTTTCTTTTCAATAAGTTCATTCCCCTTTTCCAGTATCTATTGTACCCTTCAGATTCCATTTTTGTCTTTGAGTTTCTCACACTAAGGAGATAATATGATGTTTCTACATGTAGGTGTGATTTATTTTATTTAAGAGCATGTTCTCTATTCGCTTCCATTTACCAGCAGAAGACTTAAGTTTACACTGTTTCGTAGCTAAATAATACTCCACTGTGTAAAACTGCCACACATGATTTATCCATTTTTCAGTTTGTTGGCATCTGGGTTGTTTCTAGGTTTTAGCAAAAACAAATTTCATTAATTAAATATAAACAGAAAGTCATTTAAAAATTATATATAAATTCCAGGAATCATGAGGCCTTTTGTATTTAATAATGACATTGTAATTAGAAGTGTCTGTGTAGAAATTAATCTATCTGCTAATTATTCTTTGAAAATACTGCATGAATTCTGTTTTCTTCCTAATAAGTTTGTCTTTAAAATATCATATAATGCCCAAATCTCTGTAAGTGTGAATTATTATTCTGGATTATAGATTATTTTCTTTTGTGAAACTACAGCAATAATTATACATACAGAAACACACACAGACTAGGTGAGATATCTTGGTGGACCTGGCACCTGCTTAGGCAAGCATAGGGACCTAGATTCAGTCACCACCACGGCTTGACATGTTAGCCCCATCCTAAGGCACCCTGACCTAGTCAGCAAGACTGGGTGTGGAGGCACACACATGAAGTCCCAACACAGGGCAGGCTGATAAAAGAAAGTTCACTGAGCCCTACTTGCATAGCAAGATCCTGTAGTAAATACATTATTTTAAGTGAAGAAAACACAAAGAAACACACAGAGGCATATTCCATGGTACAAAAGATGATTTAGCTGAAGTTTTCACTTGGAAACAGGTGAAACTTTTCTCAGGTCACTTAGAAAAAATATGTTTTAGTATAATACTGTTTGAAGTCTGAAAAAAATCACTAAGGAGCTTGAAAACAAGACTTGGGAAATGAACAGAGCTAACAGAAAAAAACCTGCAATGGACAATTCATGCTTGCGAGGGACAAAAACAGTGGTAGTAGCACTAAATTTAAGGAGTTACACAATAACAGGAAGATATAGTGGGATGATACTCTTACTTTAGAATTAGAGTATAACTTATTCCAAAATTTGTAAGGTAAGAAATTTGCCAATTAATGCAAGTTCTCTTGATTAAGAACCAAAATTAATGAAAAATGCTCAGAAAGTTGTAATAAGTTTAGTTAATTGCATAGCTCAATATGAGAGGAAGCTTTATGTAGGAAGAAACATGCTTAATATAAATAAAAAACATGGAGGTAACAATAGATAATATAAAGGAGAAACTCAAAACCAGTCTGAGAATTTAAAAATGAAGTGCCATTATAGAGATTTAGGCAAGCATAATCTAAGAGAATGTAGCTGCATATCTATTCTAAATATCTTATGTGTGTATACCTATATCTATATCTATCTATATGTATATTCATAATGAAAGTCTTTATCTATATCTAACCTTTTTTTTGTCAGAGATGGGTGTTCTATTGTAGGTAGAGAGATTGTATTTGAAAAATAGTTTTCACACTTGATAACACAGCAGTTTGTAGGTACTTGAGTTCAGCAAAACAACCTAATATATATTGTTTAGACAAGATATCATGTCTGCATCTTGTCCTCTGAATAATTAATATCAAGAAAATAATATGAAATTTATTAATTTTTGTAACTGTCCTACTAATCTGTTTTAAAACTGTTTCACTCTTATTTTCTTTTTTTCTCACGAAAATGAATAAAAATACTTTAATCACAGAAAAGCATAATATAATAGGAATGTTTGAAATAATTACTAATGCTCCAATGTAAAAATTTACATATAAGTAACAAAGAAATAAAGTAGTGATCTTCAAATTTCTGTAACTATTTTACCTAGCAGAATTTTAATAAAAAATAACTCAAAAACGTCTGACTTGCAATCACTCCTCCTAAATGTTCTCAACTATTTCTTCTCTCACTTGTCAGATAATTGCAAGATTTTCTTCTTCCTTTGATAAGTAAGCTAAAGAAATTTCTCAGACTTATATCACATGATTCTAACTTTCAACATGTGTAGATACTGACTAAAATTTCATCTTCTATGAAATAAACACAGCATATATTTTGAACAACAGCCCCTTTGAGGAAAACATTTTACTTGTGTTTTCTCTTGGTATACTTTGGAATGTTGGGTGTAATACATTTTCATATTAGAAGATATGAAATTTTTAAATGTACTTAGTACAGGGTTTACAGGGTCTCACTATACAGATCAGACTGATAGTGATCACACTGTTTTGAGCATTTCAAGCACTGGGATTATAGGCGTTCTACCACCCCCATCTCAGTCAACATCTCTTTGCAACCTGGGGGCAGGGCCACATGGCATGCCAGAGATGGAACCTCAGTACCTGCATCTACCTAAGAAAGATATGAGTTTTTAACTAATAAGTATTTTATTTTATTTTTTTTAATTTATTTATTTTCTTGTTTCAGAACCTTTATTTGTTTATTCACTCATTCTTATGGCTGGCTCAGCCCGTCCCAAGGGCAGGGCTGGCACAGCATGTGGTGCCGGGGATCGAACCGCGGTCCCTGAAGCCGCCCAAGCTTTCTCAAGCAGGCGCTTTAAACCACTGAGCCATCCCGCCGGGCCCCACTAATAAGTATTTTAATTAAGGAAAACTATTAATAAAATATTGACCCAAACTGTTTATATCTAAACGTATCAGCATACAATCTTTTCATTGACTCATCTTAATAATGAAAAGGAAGTTTGATATAAATTTTTGTATATTTAAAGTCAGATATTTTATTAAGTTTCATTTTAAACTATTTCTTGACACATATTATCATAACTTGTTATTTCCATTACAATATTATAAGACATTTAGTCTATCCACTGTGTTCTCTGTGAATATCATAATAAGTTACCAGACACAGTATACTGTATGAAAATTTATAGATGGGAGTTGTTGGAGTTAAACTGGTTTGTAAACTTAATTGGCTTTTGGGCTGCCTAAAAAGCCAGTCATAAAAGCATCACCTTTATGTCTGTATCTGGGTCCTGTCTCTATTTCATCTGCTGTTGCTCCCCTTCTGTCTTGTGTTGGTTAATTTTCTCACATTGCTGAGACACATTTTGTGGAGATTTCAGACTATGTTGGCTAGCTCCAATGCAGGATGATAAATGGCAGTTGGCAATAGTTCATGGCACTGGATAACAGCAAAAGCAACAATATCATAAAGCGAGGAACCAAAAGATCAGTACTTTTTTCCTGCTTTTTATTGTACACAAGCTACCCACCCCATGGCAGGTGTAGCACTCAGTTATAATCTCCACATTGAAACTTGAATCAACAAAAACCTCTACAAGTCCATCGCTTCAATATTTGAGTTCTCAAGCAAGATCATCTAGACCAAAGGCATAATACTCTGTCCCTGGAAACAGAAAGACTCATGCACATCCATTTATGTAAAAGGCATTTTAGTCCATTTTTAAGAGTTGCCAAAATTCTAACAAATTCAGCATTGTTAAAACGTCCAAACCTCAAGTCTCCTCTGAATTATAAAATAAACTCTTAACTGTGATCCCCCATATAAATACAAAGTTAAACACTTCCAACAGGGACATACAAAAGAATGGAACCAAAGCAAGACCAAACTCCAGCAGGGCAAACATTAAGTCCTATAATTCCATGGTCATCATCTAAGCTAATATGTGGCAAATTTTGAACTCACTCCAAAGGGCTTTTGTGCCTCTGCCCCATGGTACGTATGGTTTTTGCTCCTGCAGATTCTCTCTTAGAGGTCTTTACTCTGTCCTTATAACTTTCCTTAAGACAATTCACATTTCTGGCATCTTCAGACTTCTAGAGTCACTTCAGTTTTGGTAACATACTTAAAGCTTCACACACTTCCCTCTCCTGTCTTCCAAGGTCTTCTTTTCAATTCTGGCTGGAAGCATTTTAAACCTGGAATTCTTACATTCTGGTTCTGCTTAAAATCAGTGCCACGTGGATGATGCCAAAATCTGCTGTCAGCTGATACAGTAGGCAGGCTTTGTTCTCTTTTTGCTGGATCACTGAACACTTATGAACCTGATTCTGAGAAGCAAAGTATCTGTGTTACTGCCAACCATTCTGGAACCTAGTGTGGTCAGTGTTGCTGCCATTCTTGAGCGTGAACCTCTGTGGCTTTCTTCTCAAAGAAAAATCATTGGCTTTGGAATATTTGATGCTGCAAAGGATGAAGACTTGCTTATTCTTTGATGCCCTTGGGCTAGCTATGATAGTCTCCTGTCTTAATTACTCAATACTGTCAAAATAATCATTTTCTCGATTGTCTCATTTAAAGCATAGCAATTTAACAGTCAAAAACTTAGATTGTCATGCCTTACATATACTTTTTATCAATACTATTATCAGTATTACATTCCAATCCATTCATTAAACCTCATTTGATGAACAATATAAATTGTGTTGGACAGAAATACCAACCAAGAAAGTTTAAAAATAAAAATATAACACACAAAATGAAACAATAACAGCATGATAGTTGTCAGAAAAGCCATCATATTCTTTTGAAAATATTAGGTATATTAGAGCAAATGTGGCGATGAATCTTTAACGATAGTTTGATTTTCTTATCTCATGTGAAAATTATTTTCATATGAAGCTTTTCTTAGCTGTGTCAAAGAGGAACTATAAGATGAAATTACAGAGCCAGGGTATTTTGTGGGATATACCTTTGTATCAAGACCAATTTTCAATTTAAATATTTTTGTTTCCAATATGATATCATTGTAGATAATCCCTTCATTTTCCAACTTTGGGGACATAGTCTGAACAGAGGAGGATTTTTTAGTTTGCAATGTGGCTTTATTTCATAGACACATCATTGATATTTCAATGTATATAAAATGTTCAACAAATGTCAAGGACTTTTTTCTCACCGTCAGTCTAATTTGGTGCTGAAAGTATTGCAAGTAAAACCTAAGGGAAAGAAAGAATATGTAATAGTGTGCTTTCCAGGAAGAAGAATAATTTATTCTTATTGAGTTATAGTTAGTCAAATATAGAGATGCTAAAACAATCCATCTTAAGCTAATACATTTCAGTAGACTACTAAAAAGAGCTCTTTCCAATTGTTAAAATTATCTATTCATGAGGATAAGCACATAGGAAGTTAGGAAATAAGAAACAAATTGTAGTATCATTTTGACTCATTCCCATTACTTAAGGTATCATGAACCATTCAGAATGGATTGTAGTCTGTTTTTCTTAAGATGGTAAAGCATATAATGAAGTGCTATTCTTTTCTGTTTGAAATTTTTATTTCTTATCTGCATTTAAGTGCATCTTTCATTATTAATAAGACATGTATATTCTTTTGCACTATTCTCTTCTTAGAAGAGACTACTAGTAAAGATATTCTAATCAAATTTTGACCTTTGAACTTGAAAATTAAGTGTTCTGAACTATAAAAAAGTATTATAATACGTTGCAGATATAGTTTAGATTCAGGTCGGCCAAAAAGCTTAGCTCACTGTCTTAGTTACTCTTTTCTCCTTGCTGAGACAAATACTTGACATCCCTAAATGAAGGAAAGTATGGTTTATTTAGCTCACAGTTACTGGAGGTTTCACTCCATATTCGGCTGTCCCAAGGCTGAGCAGAACAGGGCAGAGAGCATCCAGTTCATGGCGGTGGAATAGCAACAAACACGGACAGATGCCACCGACCAACTATGGTAACAGAGAGCAACAGAGAGAGTCTGTTTTTCTTTCTGTCTTATATTACATTCAAGCTTTCTGCCTCAGGTTATCCACCTCAGCCCACAATCTCCGCAGTGGTAAAATCCATAATCCAAACAGTACTAAAACACAAAATCCAAATAGATCTTGAGTTAGTCTCAAACTCTAGAAGTCCCGATCCTATGACTCCATGAGGTTTTGAGAGGACAACTAGACACAGTCCATAACATTCAGCCTCTGGAGCCTCAGTTTCATGCATATTCCTTTGTACAAAGGACATTTAATCTATCTTGAAGAGTTGTCAAACTCCCAAGAGTTTCAGTACTGATGAAAATTTCAAGTCACAAGTCTCCTCCAAGATCAAAGGCAAACTCTGAACCATGAGTCCCTGTACAAATGCTAGTTGTTAAACACAATCACTATTCAAAGGCACAAGATAAACATTGCTATTCTTTAAATTACAGACAACATGGTAATACAAAACACTTGCACGAAAACAAGTCCAAAATCCAGCAGGGAAAATATGAAATCCCATAATTTCAACTAGAACGTATGAAGTAGACTGCACTGAGTTATGAGCTCCAAAGGCCTTATATGGCTCCACCCCTAAGGGACTCCAGGTGCTAGCTCTGATGGTTTCTCTTTTAGACTAGCTTTAGTCTCTCTTTGCAGTTTCCCTTAGACAATCCACATTTTTGGCTTTTCTAAACCTTTGGGGTTTCCACTGAATAGGCTTTTCACTCTCTGTTTCACACACTGCCTTCTCATGGGCACACTGAATGGCCTCCCAGGCCTTCTTCTGAAATTGAGGTGGGAGCCTTCTTAATCTCACTACTCCTGAATACTGAGTGCACTCAGAACCAATGCCATGTGCATGATGTCAAAGTCTGTTGCTAGCTGGAACAGTAGCCAGACTTCCTTCTCTCTTGGTAATAGGGGTTGAGTGCCTGGACTGATGAACACTCTAATCCTGATTACAAGGAACAAATTTTCCATGGCAGCACCATTTTGGAACCTGGTGTAGCTGTTGCCACCATTCTGGAATTTGGGGCTCTGTGGCCTTTTCTCAAGGCAAAGTCTCTCTCCCTTGTTATTCGGAGGCTGCAGAGGGAGGAGACCTGCCACCTCCTTCGGGGTCCTCAGGTCATTTTTCTGATTCTCTGGTTCCTTTCCAGCAATGAAGATCTCAGCTCTATCTTTGCACTCCACTGCTGCACTGGTGCTTCTGTTGTGGCTGAGCTCACATTTTATATCAACTTGCTTGGCACGTTGCTCTTGATTTTCAACATAAATCTAGCGAAAAGCCTCCAATAATAACCATGCCACCATTCCAATTTTTCACTGCTTTGAAATATCTTTTGAAAGATTACTTAGTCCATTATGCTCAATCTCAATCTTATGCAAAGTCTCTGGACATAAGCAAAATTCAGACAGATTGTTTAGCCAAGCAATAGCACAAATCATCTGAAGTCTAAGAACCAATGCTGTCCTTTTCCCCAGCAGAAACCTCCCCAGTCTCGTCTTTACAGGCAGGCCTCTGTCACTCTCCTGGTCTAAGCTCTGACCACAATCTCCCCTACAGAATATCTGAAGCTTTTACAGCTCTTCACAAGTAGAGGACCTCTTCATATCTTTTCTATCTCTACCTATGAGCAATTGTTTATACACAGGTTTCCAGCCAGTTTTCTGGTCTGAGCTCTGGCCAGAATCTCCCTTACTAAAAAGCCAAAGTTTATCCAGCTCTTTGCAAGTAAGAGACTTCTCCAAATCTTTCCTGTCTCTTCCCATATACCATTACCCAAAACTTGTAACCCACATGATCAGGATAGTCACAGAAATGACCTCATTTCTCTGGTACCAAATTCTATCTTATTTGCTCTTCTCCCATTGCTGAGACAAATACCCAACACCCCAAATCAAGGAAGTAAAGGCTTATTTATCTCAGAGTTATTGAGGTAACTGACCAACTAGGGCAACAGAGAGCAACAGAGAGAGTCTGATTTTCTATCTCTTGTATATTACCTTCAGACTCTCTGCCTCAGGCTATCTACCTCAGTCCACACACCTAATCTCACCCATACTAAATCCACAATCCCCAAAGTACTAAGACATGTAATTCCAGTGTATCATGCATGAGTTAGTGTCAAACTTTAGAAGTCCTAAACTATGACTGCATGAAGCTTTGGGGAGACAACTAGACACAAACAGTAACACACACACTAAATCACCTGCTTAGATAGGTTCAGGGACTGGGGTCTGACACATAGCATGCCATGCCAGCCCTAAATCCCCAAGGGGATTAAGACAGTGACTGAAACTGGGAATGGTTTCATGCCTATAATCCCAGTGCTCTCAAGGCTGAAAACAGAGGATCTCTATAAACCCAATCTATGCAATGAGACCCTGTAGTCCCTGTATTAAAATGTATAAAAAGACATAGTTTAGATTTAAATATTCCTCAACATTTTGTACATCCATAATTGACATTCACAAATAGGTTGGATGATGACATTCCTGAACTCACAGATTCATTAACCCATTCCTGAGCTTATAGCTTAATTTGTTTCGAGAACATATTGTTTATTTGGAGGTGGTACACTGAAGGCACAATATTACAGGTTGAGCTCATCTCTCCATTTCTTCTCTTGTCTGTGTATGATTTTTACCTTCAAGATTTGAAGCTTTTTTTCACTATCCTCATTCTACACATAGTTTGCACTTCGGAACAAGGGACTCTGGGCTATGCTCTGAAATCATGACCCGAAATAAATCTTTAAAAGATGCAAGCAGGATACTATTTTCTGGTATCAGAACATGACCAATACAATAGCTGATTGGATCAATTATCCTTTCTTGAAATACATCAAGTCTATTCTTATCTTCAAAATATATAGAGTCAAAGCTTGACATTAATTATAAGGAAATTCTGACATTCAGATCAAACAGTGCGAAGGTAGAGATGGTCACTAAAAACATGAAATAAGGAAAAAATTAATTTAAATATTTTAAAGTATATATGGTATCGTGAAAAAAGAGCATTATATTGTACCTTTCTGAATAACTGTGTGAAGATGATAACTTTTTCCACAGTAGCAAAATTAAGGACTTTTAAAACTTGAAAATAAAAATCATCAGTAAATTATCTGATAAGAGCACAACAGTCATGACATAAAATTAAGTTTACAAAGTAAGACTTCAGTCCGCATTCCAATGGAAATATATTCTTTAGTCCTGAGTTATTAGATCCCTAATTCTTACATACTGCCTCTCAGGATCAAGCCATTCCTCTCCTTCAGTGAGTTAATACAATTATAAAATGATGCCAGTTTCCTCGTTCTTATTGCCAAAGATAGAAAAAATATGCACTGGTTTAATTTGCAGCAAATATTTAGATGATGACATTATTAAGTAAATAAATAACAACACTGAGTTGCATTAATATAATCAAGGTTTATTTTGATGTTCAATAAGCAAAATTTAATACTGCCTTAAAGCATTGCAAGATAACTATCTTAGCAGACTTATTTTGTTTGTGGTCGAAGGAGACTGCTTCTAGTTCTTTACTGATAAATAATATAAGTTATTTTGACATGTATTTCTGTGTATTACTTAAAATGTTCTCACTTGAAATAGACATAACACTATATTAAAATTTAGTGGCAGTATAAATGAGATACCAATGGAATGAATTGTATTATTTTCCATAATATTTAATAATATATGAATGGGTATAAGCATATCATTATATTGGTAAGTGTATGTGTGTGCACATATATTACAAATATCACTATATAAATTATGCACAACCTAGTAAAAACAGGAACAATATATTATGGCATATAATTAAGTACAAAAAATACATATTTCTGTTTGCTACAGAACAATTGAAGTAGGTATTCTGGAAACTGAAAAGAAAACACCCAATGGAAAAGCACATGAATATTATCTCTGGTACTTTTTCTCTATGATAAAATACTTGACATCCACAGGTAAAATTTTATCTGGTCCCCAGTTTGTAGAGGTTTCAGTCCATAATCAGTTGGTTCCAAGACAGGTAGTATGCCATAGGGATATCACAGAGGAGAACAATTCACAGCAGGTAGCAGACAACAAAAGCAGCACATAGACATACATAAGTCACACATCAACCATCTTTCTTTTCCTTATATTTTATCCTAAATGTGGGCAGCACTCATATACAGGGAGCAACAGCCTTAATTTCACCCAGAACTAGGTCTAACCAAACAACGGAGTAATTATGTTATCATACACCCTTTTCCTATCACTACAAACTTAACCCCAGTGTGACACACTCTAGATCCAGTCAACTCTGCAAAGTCACACTCATGCCCACCTGAGGCTTTGATGGAACATGTGGACATATGTCATAAAAGATGTTGCATAATAAAGGATAAATATCTTTCATAAAAAATATTTTTACTAACATGTATTAACTGTATCGAAGGGACACAGTATGATAGTTCAATAAAGGCATGCAGTATGCATTGATGAAAAATGATTAGCACCTAGGGGCTGGGGAGATAGCTCTGTGGCACAAGTGCCTGCCTGGCAAGTGCAAGGTCGTGAGTTTGAACACCAGTCCAACCAAAAAAAAAATGATTAGCACCTATACAACTGATAAAAGATAAATTTCTAAGATACATAAAATTCAACAAACATATAACCAAGTCACCCAGTGATCTGATAGACACTTCTGAAAAGAGGAACTAGAACAGGGCAACAAATAAGTGAAAGTCAGCTCAATATCATTATCCTTCAGAGAAATGCTACTCAAAATAATAATGAGATAATATTTCATACCAGTTAGAATAAGAATTTTCAATAACAAACAAAATAAGCAAACACTGGATAGTATGTGCAGAAAGGTAAAAATATTATATATATATATATATATATATATATATATATATATATATAT
>PVJA010025994.1:0-11605 GCA_004027025.1 Myocastor coypus
AAAGAAAAGAAAGGGGAAAAGAAAAAAAAAAGTAATGTGGATTTAGAAAGGTTAATGTTTAATTGTTTGATCAATCTTATATACCTATATGTATTAATCTAAACTGATCTGATGATGAAAATATGTAATATAACCATTGTTAAATTTAAACAATAAAAAAAATTGAAACAAAAAAAAATATTGGCCCCAAACTATCCCATGATGTGAACCTACATTAACATGAAACAAGGATGTGTACAATAATGCAGAAACACTGCCAACTGTGATCTTCTATGGGGAGAGGAAGTGCCTGAAAATTATTTTCTTCACTAAGATTTTATAATTTTATTTCATAATTTCTTTAATAAATGCGTATTACTGCCCCACTAGCCCCACCCCTGGGTGCACTGAGTGGCCAAGTCTGGGCATGGTGGCATAAGCCTGTAATCCCTGCAATGGAGAGGCTCCAAACAGGAAGATACTATGAGTCTGAGCTGTGTAGTGAGACCTATACCAAATACAGTCTAAAAAAAAAAAGTACATATTACTTTTTAGTAACATAAAGTTGGAATGGAAGAGAAATGTGTAGAAGGTAAGAGAAAAAACAATAGGTCATGCTGCCTGTTTTCCTCAGAGAGGAACAAGGAGTGAGAAAATAATGAATGTGTAATATCCACAGTTACTTAGATGGGACCCTCCTTTTGAAGTTTTTGACTTTGGTTGCACTGGAAAACCTACCAAAAATGTATCTGGTGTAGAGAGGAGCAAAGCAGACAAAGACGTAAGCCTCAGAAAATCAAAGCCTAGAAACAAAAGATACAGCCAAACATTTGCTTTACACAAATACCAGCACTGGAGAGGAATGCCATGGGGCATTCTTTCTGAAAATAACTTACCACTTTCCACTTTTTAAAACAATTGGTCATCTGTATTTCTTATTTTTCACATCCTCAACTTGTCAACTTATATTTAAAATGAATAATGTGCTAAAGTGAAAAACATTTGCTCTTTTTACCCTCTAGATTAAAAGGAAAACAAGACAAATTCCCTGTAGGAATAGGATTAATGATATATGGTAATTACACCATTAGGTTGAACGATCCATAATAGCATAAACCTCCATTAAACAGATTTCTCAAGACACTTTTTTAGAGAAACTTAGCCATTTTAAATTGATAAAATGCTTTGTATCAAAATCCTTTTGTTTTCCCCATGTAATCAGATAATCTGAACTCACTTATTTGACCATTGCTTTTCTAAAAATATTTCAGAGATAGAAGTAAAGAAGTTAGGTTATATCCCAGGCAAAATATGACACATCTGTAGATGCTATGTTTGAGGCTTTTAATTTAGAAAAAAGTTAAGGCCACTAAAAGACTGCACATTTCTTATTTGTATGTATGCCTTAAATTCTTGGTCAACTATGGTTCACTTCTCACCAACTTCCCAAGTTCCCATATTTCTTAGGCCTTTAAATAATGTGGGGAGGGGAGAAACAGAGAGCAACAGTGAAACACAGACAGATCGAGAGAAGACACTCAAAACAGTGATAATGAAAAACAACGGTGTAATCACCAGAAACGCAGCAAACAATACCCTTAGAGATTTTTACATCATATATTGTTAGTTCTCTTTAGATATATATATCTATGTAGTTTACTTTAATTTCATTTTTAATTGTATTGTTTTATATTGAACATACATATATAAACAATTTTAAAACTTTCTAGAAATACGTACACATAAATCCTACAAAATATAGGGCTGGCAAGATGGTTCAGCGGTCTAAAGTGCCTGCTTAGGAAAGCTTAGGCAACCACAGGGACAGCAGTTTGATCCCCAGCACCACATGCTGAACCTGCCCCACCTCCAGGGCAGGCTAAGCTGGCCATAAAAATAAATCCTACAAAGTATAAAAAAGCTCATTATATCTTTTCAAATAATAATTTCCTGTGATGTTTCTATTAAACAGTTGTAAAAATAGTAAAAAAAAATTATGATATGAAGGTTAAAATATTTTAAAGTATAATTTTATTCAAAAACAAATGTGGGAAATGTGCTTTACTTGTGCAACTTGAATAGAATCTGAATTTGTGTCAATTATGAGCTTATCTGGACCTTTTATAAAGAATATAATCTATTTTACAAATACTAGGTTTCCTTCTGAAAATTTTACAGGGTAAGAGAACTAGTATTTATTGAAAGGCTACCAAGACATCGATAGTATGTTCATTTTCATAATTATCATCATGTAATTTTCACAGCCACTCTACAGATGAAAAATTAAGGAACAAAAATTAAATTCCTTTAAAATCATTTAGCAGTGAAAGGTATGGTCAAAATTAAAATCCAGTTTTTTCTGCTTCAAAGGATGTATTTTACTAATACATAAAACTGTTAAGAATATCTGCATTAGTAGCAGTTATGCCATAGAACTTTTACATTGCCATATACATAGGCTAAGATGTTATGAACTTTGGCCTAAGGACACATGAACTTGAGAAGAATGGTTTTGGTAGGCTATCATTTACTCAATGACACTCAGTTCTCAAATATAAGTGTTTAACCTTTAAAAATGCTAAATATTATGATTACTTCATTTATTCCACCAATTCTCAGAAGGAGTACACTGGCATTATCACTATCCTTGTATTCTACGTAAAGAAATTGAAGTGCCCCTTGTGTGGTGACAAATGAGCATAATCCCAACTACTTGTATGGCTGACATGGGACGATCCCAAGTCCAAGTCTAGCCAGGGCAATTTAGTGACTTAGCAAGACCTTGTCTCAAAATTAAAAACAACCAAAAAAAAAAAAAAAAAAAAAAAAGAGGGTGGGGTGCTTGGGATGTAGTTCAGTGGAAGGGCTCCTGGTTCAATCACTAAACCCTCTTCTTGTACACACGTACTCAGACTACACAGAAACTGAGACATAAAATGAGTCACCCAAGGATGATCACTGGTGTCAAAAAATGGCAGAAACAGCACTCCATAACACACTCTCTGGCACTATTCTATTTCATGCAGTATATGGAGATTCATTTTTATCAAAATAAAAGTTAAAATTGATGGCTGGAACACAAGCATTCCTTACAGCCTATACCCTAAGCAGGTAGTAATACATCAGAGTGCAAAACAGGCTTTTCTTAACCCATCCCTTTGCAGTCAAGCCAAAGTGTTCTGTTCACAATATGCTTACAACTTAGTTTCTTTTTCTTTTTTTAATGGATTTAGGACAGGGTCTACAGGGTCTCACTACATAGACTGGACTCCTAGTTATTCTCCTATTTTCAGCCTCAGGCAGGCACCACCAGGCCCAGTGTCAGTCACTGTCTCAGTGAGCCTCGGGATGGAGGCAGTACTGCATGCCTGGGATTGAACACTGGATCAAACCCCGAACCCTGTGCTCTGTCTAAGCAGGTGCTTTAATCTGCTGAGCTATATGGCTAGTTCACAACTTATTTTCTTGAAGAAAACCTTAGGTAATTTGATTTGGAGAAAACATTTTTTAAAAAACTTTATTTATTGATGCTATGGCTGGCTCAGCCTGCCCTGGGGCTGAGGCTGGCACAGCATATGGTACACAATCAAACCACAGTTCCTGTGGTTGCCACTTGCCTAAGCAGGTGCTTTAGACTGCTGAGCTATCTCACCAGCTCTGGAGAAAACATTCTTAATAGTGAACTATTCCTAGCCAGAAAGACTTTACTTATTCATCCCTGTGTCCCTATTGGATCTTTGTTGTGAAGCAGAATAAATAAACAAAAGGAATAACTAGAGAAAATGGGAAAGAAAAAGCAATAAACAAAATAGTTTCCTCTCTGCAAGCGTTCTGGGGAAGACAAGAAACTCTGAAAAGGCAAAAGTAACAACTTAAAAGACAATACTATACATAAGGTTTTATTCCAACAAATAGGGTGCTCTTCTAACGTCCTTTATATCAGATTTTAAGCTCTACTAGAGGAAAAGACAAGCACATCTGACAAAGATAACATTTTGGAAGATGAAGCCTATATCATAGTCATGGAAAATACTGTGCCTTAATCAAAGGTAATATTCCCTGTTATTGACTACTGCTATTTAAGAAAAGAATACATGGGAATTGCAAATCTGGACAAATGATATGACTTGTCCTTTCTATTACCGCTACTAAGAATGCTCCCCCATCATGCAGCAAATTAAGAGTCCCATCTTGTTCTTCTTCTTGCCAATTTACATAATTTACAATGGGGCACTTAAGTGTTTAATGTTCAGTTCCACTATATGACTGCAAGCTCTGTTTAATGGCCAGCATAGTGCCTAGGCTAGAGACTCTATGTTCAAAAGATAACTGCTGAATAAACTAAATAGATAAATGAAGATTTGTAAATTCCAGGTGATAAGTACACTGTCCCATTTGATTTCTCCTTTTTTTTTTTTCTGTCAACTTCTCCAATTTGAAAGTGAAGAAAATAGTTTTGTGAGTGAGGTACAGGAATGATCAATCAGTTTGCACACACTACAAAATACCTAAACCACAAACACCTACTCTGAATGTGTAGACATGTATCTGTGCAGATTGCAGGCTGTCTGAGATAAAAGGGAGAATACTGGCTCCCTAGGCAACTCTCATTTTTCACTTCAAATGTTTGTCTCCTACTGTCTCAATTATTGCCATTTATCCATTTAATTAGGAGAGCAGAACAAATTAGAAGCTATGTATTATCAACAATTCTACCTTTCCTAAATAATAAAGTATGCATTAGCTAGACACAAAGCAAAGTAACCCAGACTAGCCTACATAAACCTCTTTCAGTCTCTCTCTGCTTTGAGAAGTAGAGCTAATTTTATTCTGTCCTGTCTCATTTATCCTTTCCTCTTCAGGAAAAAGGGATTTAATTCCTTACAACTGTGTAGCACTTTACATTTACAATGTACTTCTGTTAAGTGGTCTTTTTTAAAAATAAGATTAGATTGGAAATTTCAACTTAAGTTCCAAGATATAGTCATAAAATTCCAACTTGAAGTCCTAGGTCTACCCACAAATTGGTAAAGGAAACATTTTGCAGCCTACCACATGATTCTATAAAGCTCCCTCCCACATTCGAAATGAAAAAGATCAAAAGAAATGAAGAGAGGGCTACTGAGGGCAGTTTCAGGGCAGAGTGGTGTCTTGTATTCTTTCTCCCAGGGGCTGGGGAAATAGCTCAGTTGAACAAGTGCCTGCCTGGCAAGTACAAAGCCTTGAGTTCAATCCTTTTCTACCCCAAAAAAGAATAGCATAAAGTAACATATTCTTAAGTTCTTAATAATGTCTAAACTCACCAGCTTCTCATTAAGCTAAAGACGGTATTCTTTCTCCCACATAATACAGAAGGAAGGGTGAAAATAGGTGTCATAAGTCAGAGAGTCCTATAGAATCACTGAGAAGGCAGGACCTGTGCCCCTGCAGTTAGGGGAACACAATGGATGTGTCTTGACTCTTGCCTGGAAAAGCTCAGAGAGCAAGAGCTGCAGTTAAAGAAACTGCTGGCCGTGACTGCACCCCAGCACTTGTCTGCCCAAGAATTTTGAATACTTCCAGTGGATATGAAGAGGCCACAAGGGCAGCAGAGCTGATCTCACACCTCTCCAGGGGAGCTGCCTACAGGGTGAAAGGATCCAAGGTGTTTGTTTCTTTGTTCATTTGTTTTTGGGGCAGCAGGGATTGAACTCAGGACCTTGTGCTTGCCAGGCAGGTGCTTATTCTACTGAGCTATCTCCCAAGGCCCCGCAGAGTCTTTATGGAACACACTGCTAAAATTCTGGAGCTGAAGAAAGTATAGTACACTTCTTATAATACTAGTAAGTAAAAAGACAGATATGAAGGAAAAATTCATAAAAGTCACCAGTAGAAAAAGGCAGCTTTAAAGAGGAGGTACTGAGGGCATGAAGCCCTTCTGTGTCCCCATTAGTCAAGTCATCACTTTTCTGACCTTCTCTTCTTCCTTGATTTCTTTCATTTGCAGTTTAGATCCTTGAGGTTGGGTTTCTATCTGACAAAGATCTTAACTAGGAGAGAAAAAGGAGAAAGTCTGAGGTTTTGATGACCACAACACTACTTTACTTACAACTTAAAAGTAAGTAGTAAATTACATTAAAATTATCAGAAAAGTCATAAAATTGCCATGTGTGCATTCTGGGATACATTTTAATTGAGAAGTTGGAAGTAAAAATAAGGATACATTCTCATTAGATTTCATGAGTTTAATTTGCTGTATTGCATACTAAGTTAACTGAAACTCAATAAGCAACTCATAGGATCCAACAAAATGCCTTGGCCCCTAATAGAGAACTTTGAGCTTACCAAAGGTTAAAAATAAATAAAACTACCATTAGGAAAGGAGCTAAATCTTCTCAGAGCCAAAAAGAACTAGAGAGTTTGCCCCATCTGCTTTGCATTTCTGCCTTACAATTTATTTGTGCTCTTATAAGGAAATATTATAGACTAAGTGATTTATAAATAGACATATTGTCACAGTTGTAGAGGATAAGAATTCTAATATTAAGGATTATTCCTCTAAGATGGCACCATATAGGCATCTTTACATGATGGCAGGGACAGAACAGCAAAAGGAATCTAGATTCCTCTGGCCCTCCAATGAGATCACCAGTTTCACTCTGCCCTCTGTCTACATTACTTCCCAATGGCCCTACCTCTTTAAAAACAAACAAGCTTATATGTACTTACGTATTTGGCATAGGGTTTCACTATGTAAGTCAGACTCATAGTGATCCTCCTGTCTCAGCCTCTCCAGTACTGGGATTACCGGTATGCAACACCACACCTGGTTTTGGTAGCAGGCACAAACCCCAGAGTTTCTGGGGCTGGCACTGCACGTGCTACCAGGGATTGAACTTGGGTCCTTGCACTTGCCAGGCAAGTGCCTACACTACCAAGCTATCTCCCTACCCTGGCCCTACCTCTTATTACTGATGCATTGAGGGATGAGTTTCAACATTAATTTTGGAGGGGTCAAAAACATAGAAATGTAGGATTACGACTCTATAAATCATGGTATTCTTTCCAGGAAAGGAAATAGGAAGGCAGGGATCGGCTACTACCAAAAGACTCTGTCTCTAATTCAATCATGTTCCCATTGTTGGATCAATTACTGTTTTATACGGGGTGTGGTACCAGACCATATGCTGTGTGGTATAGGGGCTTTACCTCTAGATCATATAAAAAGCAACCAATTAGATGGCAAGGGACACCAAATTGTCTCACTGGAAACCTGCTATCTTTTCCAGTGTTGAAAATCTCTTTGAAAAGATTTTCTAGAGAAAACAAACTTAATTCATTTGATATCTCCCAACAGGGAAATTAGATTAAATGACTAGATTAAATGATATCATTTTAAACTCTATTCTAAAATAGCTCAATAACTGGTTTATTCTAGGTTTTGTATGCCTTGGAGTCATTCGTTATTTATATGATTCCTGAAATATAGATTTATTTATTAAGTACAGACTACCTACTGTGTGCTAGACACTTTTCTCTTGCAGTACTGGTCAGATAGGAGCCTAAGTTTCAAATAAATCCACTAAACTACATGGCAAACACCTCACCACAAAATTAGAAAAAGTAGTAAATTAATATAGTAGCTACAAGGAATAAGTTTTATCTAACCAGCTAAAGGAGAAAAACAAAGATAAATACCTTTGCATATAGATAACCTTTTACTAATACACAGACCCAGTGGAAATGACAAGTCTTATGAAAAGAAGAAATTTCATGCTATAAAAATCACCTGCCATACAATAGTTTTATCATCAACATACATTGCTCTAATCTAACAGGCAAACTCAACATCAGGGTATAGACACAATTATAAAGTGAAAGAGGAAAGTAAAAATTTTATGATGTTTTTAAACATTAAATGTAGTCATTTCAACAATTCTTTTGTATTGTCACTTTATGATTGTTCCCTACTTTAAAAATATCCACAGCATGTATTAAATACCCATCGTATCATACCAGACAACTCCAAAGACACAATGGGAAATTACTTTGTTTTTCCAGTTGTGCTTTCTTGAGAAAGCTTCTGCTTAGAAGAGATAACACAGCCCCGCTCAGATTATGGGCCTTTATTGATGTTCGTGAATTAAAGTAACATAGGTTAGGTTTTTAATCTTTACTTTCAGTCACAGGATAATACATCTACACACACCTGGCAATGGCAAGAAAAATGCCTCTTATTCCATTATTCCTTAAAGCAGCTGTTTGCATCTGTCAGCCCATTTGCCTCAGGAAGAAAATCTAACAGCTCTGCTTACTTGATTCATCTAAAAAACAGAGGTAAAATGAGCTGTGAGATATCCAGGAAGGATCAATAATTATTTATAGGGCCAACTCCTGAGAATATACTTGAAATAAAACAAGTACGAGTACCTTAAGTCTCAAAGAACTCCTTTATTGACTTAGACTCTACATAGCTAAAGATCTAAGAGAGCCAAGAGGTCTCAAGAGAACGCTGTCATGAAAATTGTCTATTTGGATTAAAATGCGGCCTACTACCTTGACTTTGTACCTATCAATCAGAGCCACCACTGACATAGAATGTTGTTACAGAGCTCAGAAAAGTTTGTAAAATTGTGACAAGCATCCATCTCCCAACTTATTGGTGAAAACAGTAGCCAGCACAGCTAGCATAATTCTTTTGTTCCAATATCAACTCAATATGTACTTTTGTGACTACAGTATATAGGTTCAGGGCTGTGTTGTTATTATGAGGGAAGCTAAGAAGCCTTGTCTTCAAAGATCTCCACACCAAATGTTTCTTAATGTAAACAAGAGAGAGTGATTGTGCAGTGGAAAGAGGTCTGGATGAGAAGTTCTGGTTCCAGACCCAATATTTATTAACAGTCTTCTCACTCCTGTCATCTTCAAACAAGGGCCTGACTAGATGCCTGTAAGCTTCATTCCTCAAATTCCAGATTCTAACCTGGTCATAAAATGCAGATTAAAACTTACTAAGGTTCAAGAATTATAAAGAAAGAGTGTAGCCAAAGCCGTCTACAACAGGAGGGATCCAAATACATCTTGATATGAATCAGCAAAGGAAAAGAAACCAGAAGCAAGGGGCTAAAGAGAAGGTAGGCAGGTACAGGCCTTGTCTTCTTGGCTGTATCTACATCTCTGACAGAGATCCTTGGGCAGAGCAAAGTTCCTCCATAGAGGTGCATCTCTCTCATCCTGCTTCCCTCCTCTACCTACATTCTAGCTGGTAATAGTAGTCCCTGGTACTAGAATTCTGTCTAAAGACTTGTGGCTATAAGATCAGCTTGCTTACAACTACAATAGGCTCACTCACCATCAACCCTCTAAAGAAGATCCTGAATGCCATCAGGAATTCAATGAGTAGAATGAGAAAGTTGTTGTCCTGTACTTCTCTGGCTCTAACCCTAACTAGACATTTTTTTAAATATTTATTTAGTTGGTACAGGGTCTCACTATGCAGCTTGGACTCACAGTCATCCTCCTATCTCAGCCTCCCTATGTATCAAAAATGTGTGACACCATGCTTGGTTTTAGTGACTGGCTCAGTGCATCCGGGGTTTCAGGATGGGCATGGAATGCAGTACTGGGGATCAAACCCAGGTCCTTGAACTTGCCAGGAAGGTGCTTAGACTGCTGAGCTATCTCCCAGCTCCTCCTAACTAGATATTTAACTATGGGGTAGTCAGTCTCTGGAAACTTTATTTTCTTTCCAATTTTTGTTTTTTATTAGTACATGTTTTTAGTACATGATTATGTTCCTCATGTGGAGTTGGTACATGAATAGATTGATTTTCCTCTTTTAAAATACCTACTTTTTAATCACTAACATAAACTGGGAAAACCACATGAGATAATAGTTATAACTAAACCTTACTCTCAAACCACATGCATAGATATTTTTAGTCTTCATCAGCAATGATTCAAAAGTGATTTATTAAGATGATGAGAGTTTGATAGCCTACCTTCAGTAATATAGACTATTCTATAGCAAAATAAAGTGTCTGAATACATAAAGACTCATTCGCTAAATCCTTTAGAGCTAGCATAGAAATTTAAGACCATAAATTTTATTAATAATTAACAAATTAAAATAACATATCAGACTGAACTGAATTATTCCCTTGAACACACAAATGGCCAACTTAAAGTAAAACTATATGTTCTTTCCATTTACTCAGCAACATGCCAATACTAAATAAACAAAAAATCTCTCAAAACGTCAGGACTCCGACTTTCAAAATTTGCTATCAGTATGCAGTGGAATGAGAAACTCAATTTTGTACATGCAAATGTGAACTTATAGACAGAGGTTTTAGTGACTATTAAATCAGATTTGCAGAATAGTGGCTGCTGCAAATGGTCATGACCATTTCTTACTTGATAATAATATAGTTTCCATATTCAGACTTGTAAGAGCTGACTTCAATAAACAGAAACAGCTTCTTCATTTTTTGCTTCTTATAAATCGAGTTTGTTTGAATAAGATGCAGTTTATCCTGAAGGAAAATATAAAACAGAGAATATGCTGTTTGCATATTTTTGCTGAGCTAAGCAAAATGAACCTCCAGCACTTCTACTGTAAGCTTTTATGTTAATGAAGACCTGATGGACATCATATCTGAATGGAAATCTAAATAGAATTATTTGCTATCATCATACATTAAGTGAGAATTCAGCTTATAATTTTTTTTAAGGAAAGATTTACTTAGTTCACAGTTTGTGGACATTTTAGTCTATACTCAGCTGGCTCCCAGGCAGAGTAACACATGGCAGAGAGCAGCAGTTTATGACAGCAGGAAACAGCAAAGAGCAAAGCTAAGGGTAGCAGCTGTGACTTCTAGCCAGCCCCTCTCTCCTCCTTGTATTATAAACAAGCTATCCTGGGGCTGGGGTGTAGAACTCCCACTACATCTGTGTCCTCCTCTTGTACAGGATGAGGATGTTTACAAACTAACAATCCTAGCTCTCTTTAGTTTATAAATTTAGAGTCACTTTGTAAAAGTACATACTTGATCTACTTCTGTAACCTATAGAAAAGTTACACTGACCATTAAACAATTGCTCCCCCCCCTTGCCCTGGAGATTTTTCTTTATGACAAACAATACGGTGTTATGAATTAGACTTAGACTGAAGAAGACATATGTCAGTACCTCTTATCAAACCTTGAAACAGCAAAAGTTTAAAAAAATTATAAAGGGGTAGGGATTTAAATCTAAAACACAGTGCCTGCCTGGCAAGTATCAGGTCATGAGTTGATTCCTGGTAAAACATATAGGAGCTGCCTTATCATAACATTTACACTTTGATCTATGGTTAACAAACTATTTCATATTGTCCAAGAGAAGAATAGTAACAGCCGTAGACACTGACTGCCACATCTGGAATTTGTTCATTATCAGGCTAGATTTGGCTGGGCAGAAGTGATTTTCTCTCTATTACAGAATCTTACAAAATTAGGACCCATTCCCTTTTTGGTTAAACTTTCTCTTGATTCTTGAATTCTCATACTACAGAGAACAGCCACAAGTCTTCTATTAAGTACAACGCTTAGCTATGACCCACATAGCTTCTAAGCCTCTGCCTAAAATTGAATTCTTCAATATGTCC
>PVJA010025994.1:11705-30238 GCA_004027025.1 Myocastor coypus
TTTTCTTTCCTTATAGGCATGGTCTTGCTAAGCTACCCAGGCAAGGCTCAAACATGTGATCCTCCTGCGTTGGCCTTGCAAGGTGTTGGGATTACAAGCACATGAAACCATCCCTGGCTGAAGAGAGACTTCTAACAGGACAGCTGTAGATAAATTTACATATTTTTTCTAAGTTAATCATCTTCTTGGAAATAGGTACCCACATCATGATTTAACTTTTCTAAAAATAGCAGGTAACAGAAAGGCTTTTAATTCCATCTGCTTCCCTTGGGTAGAAGGAGGAAGTACTATGAAACAGTTGTGAGGGTGTCAAGAGTTCCAAAGCACAAGAGAGGCCTACCCAGAGACTTTGTTGCTCTCAAAGCTCAAATGCACCCCATTTAATAAATTCAATTATCATTCAATAACCTAAAATTTACTAAAAGTCAAATTGTCTAAGGTATCTGAACTTATTAGAACTACCACTAAATCCCTTGCCTGAAAGGCAGAAATGTATATATGCAGAATGATAAAATGTTGTTTTCAGAAAGTATCTTCAAATGGAAATAAGGCAGGAATAAACCCTACCTGGTTTCTAGATGTGTAGCTCATTCCAGTTTCCTGACTGGATTTAAAGCAAATTGCCCAACTAAGTTTCTTATGATGAAACTACTGTGTTATCTATTGTGATGTCCTAAAATTCAAACTAACTTCATTTTAAAATAAACCTTATCAGTGAATATAGAACAGACTGCTCCTGGAAATGAACTGTTTTCTTTATTTCATGTAGTCACTCAAAGCATCTTGTCACAAGTTGTACGTACTTTCTTAATAATGTCTCCAAGGTTTTTTTCCCCCCTATGGAAACTTCAGTAGGCTTCTCATTGGTAGAACTCAAGCTCAATATTTAGTTATCTGCCTTTATAGTCTCAAAATTTCACTGCTAGTATATGGTCAACTATATCAAATATTTTATGCATTAAGATTCCATGTCTATCTTAGCTATGATTGTATTCCATTTGCCTAGCATAATACCTGATACATGGATTATTCTCACAAAAGAATTTATCACATAGTATTTTCTTACTGCCAGTAAATAATCTCAATCCAAAGGTATAGGACACAAAAGACTAGTTTACATTTCAAAGTTCCTGAGACAGCTGCTATAAAATAAATTCTTCAAGCACCATCCATGTAGTCTGAAATCTAATCACCATCAATGGAAATCTCTGGTCATTAGTAACCTGCAGATACTGACAAATAGCCCTGAATTGCTCGGCATTTGCTTTTTTCCCTATCTGGTGACAAGAAACGCTCTGGATCTGTGTAAGTTTAGAACCTAAGCTAACTGAACTCCCTGCTCGTAAGTATCCTTAATAACTGAGATAGTACCTGCCATCCTTAAGAAGGGTTGTGCTTTTATGTACCTGAAGCACAAAAAGCACAAGTATGTAAAGTTTGTTTTAAGTAATTTCCTATTCAGGAATCTATTCATGTTTAGAATTATATCCATTTCAACATTTAAAAAAAAATAGTGTTCATCCACAGCTGAAATTCTAGCAATGAGGTGGCTAAGGGAGAGAAGGATCATTGAGTTCAAGGCCAACTTGGACTACACAGAGACTACTGTCTCAAAATGAATAGATAGATAGATAGATAGATAGATAGATAGATAGATAGATAGATAGATAGATAAAATTTTAAAAGACAAAACTGAAGCACCACCAAAT
The DNA here is from genome assembly GCA_004027025.1 of Myocastor coypus. Lineage (NCBI taxonomy): Eukaryota > Metazoa > Chordata > Mammalia > Rodentia > Myocastoridae > Myocastor > Myocastor coypus. The sequence goes on from PVJA010025994.1 coordinate 13,415, forward strand.
AAACAAGAAAAACATGCTTCAAGGTCACTGTATTTATAGGCAATTTAATAACTAAAGAAAAAAAAAGAATACATTAAGGTTAGCAGCACAACTTACCTGCTCTATTATTTTTATAAATAAGACAAAACATTACTCTATGATCTTTAAAATAACTATTAAACCTTATCCAGTTTATGTGAAAAGAAGAAACCAGAATTGGAAGCTGAATATTTAAACAGCCTGAAGAAAAGAACCTTCTAAATAGTCTTTGTCACACAGAAAAGTCATGCTGAGTAATGTCCAAGATCTCACATGCCCCACTACAGTGTTATCATCTGGTACTTGGTCTGCGGTTATACAGCTGGCTTACCCCAAAAATGTCATCTAGTGATTTTAAAAAGTAGCTTCAAGCTCTATCATAATTATGCAGGAGAGAAGATTAAACATTAATTTTTTTGCTCTTTTTGTTTGATAAGTAACATTCTTTATAGAATCATACCACAGTGAAAAAATAAGAATGATCTAAATTTCAAGAGTTTCAATGAGTTTTAAGTGTGAAATCTGATTAGATTTCTGTGTCTTGGCAAAACTTGAGTACAAAAAAAGTGTTTTGTAAATTTCTATTTTGGTTAAGTATGACAGCGCTAAAAAGCTGAATGAAAATATAAAGCAAGGCTGTCATGGCACTGCTGTACTGTGCTCTCACAGATTAGGCCATCTGAAAATGCAGGCCTTCTAAACACATCATCTTGACTGGGGAGCCAGGAATGCAAATTATTATACTGCAATTAGATCATACTATAGCCAGTTTCTATTACAGGAAGAAGGCCTGGGGTATGAATGAAGGAACTACATTTGAGATAGTGATTAACCCACTACCACAACCTGGTACTTCCAAAAAGGATTGCCCAGAACAAATATTCTAGGGTATTTACAAAGTGTGCATGTGTGTGTGTGTGTGTGTGTGTGTGTGTGTGTGTGTGTGTGTGTGTGTGTGTGTGTGTGTAAGAGACTGAGAGGGGTCAGGCAGGAAGAGAAAGAACAGTCTTTTGTTAAGACTGTTGCAAGGCATATAGGATCCTAAACCCTTAAGCGGTACAGCATGCCACGACAGCCTTGCAGAAACTGTGAAAGGAAAGGGAAGGGAAGGGAAGGGAAGGGAAAGGGATGGGGAAAAGGAAGCCCAGAGCTGGTCCTAAAAATATAATCTAAACCAACTATCTATGTAGTATTTAGTCGATTTCACCAATATTATTCTAAAACTAAATAGAATTCATGGCTATGATTCTTATTCATACAAATAAAGGTATTAAAAGCCTTTATTTTAAAGGACAGGTTTCTCAAAGCTCAGTTTGTAGAGGCTTCAGTTCATAGTGGGGGAAAGGGAAAGGGAAGGGAAATGAAGGTGACAGAATGTAATGCGGCAGGGTATGGAAATTAAATGCATAAATGCAACTGCATTTTGCTGGCTCAAGGAAACATGCAATTCATCCTTGGGGGATGAGAGATTGTAAACTGCATTTTTAAAAGCTAAGTACTTCATATCACAGGAAAAGTAAACAGTCTTTTGTAGTTCTCTGGTTTTATCTACTTAGAAATTCCAGGTGAGTCATAATATCATTGAGAAAGAAATAGCCAAGAAAGGTCTTTCCATAGAGGGCTGTGATATGGGAGTCTAGAAAGTGGGGAGGACAGGGCAGCAGTGCAGTAGGCTCTTTGAGCCTAGGAGCTGGCTCTTATTACAGAACTTCCAGTAACAGCTGGGTGCCTTCAATGAGATATGGCTGTCTCTGAGGCATGCTGCCCATGCTTGCTACAGTGGAGCTTGCCTACAGAAACAAGGACTATAGGATGGGGACTTCAGAGGGTCACCCACCTCTGGAATAGAATGTCATCTGAACCTTCTTCCCAAAGTGTGCTGAAAAAGCTACAGTAACCATGGTGATAGTTCAGGACTAGGCTTCTCTTTTTGTTTCCAAGATCCACCTCAACCCTGGAAGGCCAGGACAATCCAGTGTGTGTGTGTGTGTGTGTGTGTTGGGGGTGTCAATAATGATGGACATCATATTCCTAATGTATCATTCTCAAAAATTTTAATTTCAGGAATAAGATCAATAAAATTTTTAAATTTTCCATGAATATTTTTATGTCAAATAAGAACTCTCTGGGAAAACTACATATACTCTATTACATCTCTATCAAGTTAGAATACTTATATCTAGTTTTGCCTTTTATACTTTTTTTCACATCTTAAAGACATTCTTCACCCCACTTTGAATAAGAAGTACTCAAAATTGACTTAATTTAAGTGATAAAAATAAAAACAAGCAATGTTTCCTTGAGCTCACATCTTGTAATTCAGACTAGCTCCTTGTACATTAATTTTCTAATGCAAAACAGGAAAAAGCAATACATGACATTTTGATGCACTTATTCTGACAGGGTATTTTTGCCTGTCTAAAAGCAAACTATTGAACTTTTAGATTTTGCATAACAAGTAACGCAATATGTGCAACAGACATCTTTTCCCTTTCTATGAACCTTCCAACTTCCACAAATGTCAGAGGACAGCATGAGGCTAAGGCCAAGATTGACAGTCTAAATGTGACCTTTTATCTTTAAGACAACACTGTCAAAAATCATGAAAATCAAATAAGCTGTTTTGGAAGAAAGCCCATCTATGACCTCAGATAAATAAAACAGCAGAACATACTTGACATTGAGTCCAAATGAAGGGAAAAATTTCCCTCAGAAAAGGTTTGTAGGGCAAAGGGTGCACAGAGCTGGTCCTAAAACCATAATCTAAGCCAATTTCCTATATCGTGTTTAGTTGGTTTCACCGATTTTATTCTAAAACTAAATAGAATTCATAGTTATGAGTCTTGTTCATACAAATAAAGGTATTTACTTCTTTTCTTAAAGAATGATAGGTTCTTCGGAGCTCACAGTTTGCAGATGTTTCAGTTCATAGTTAGCTGGCTTCAAGGCAGGGTGGCAAGGCAGGGAGCAGTGAAGTGGAAAAACAGCCCATGGTGGGCAGAAGGCAGCAAGCCTCAAAGCCATTATTTCAGTCTCAAAATATTTCATAATCTTTCTCATTAACCATCCCAGTACTTCATTAGCTCATTAATCTCTGTTTTATTCCTGGTATTGGACTCTAACCTTGGTCTCCTTTTCATCTGTATGTGTCAGAATACTTCCAAGTCTAATGCCTTCAGTGTGGCATTTTGGCGATATTATTTATCACTATCTAATTTTTAATCACTAGCAAACTTGTAAATAACAAGGTTTTGCCAGGCATGGTGGCACACACCTCTAATCCAAGCACTCAGGAGGCTGAGGTAGGAGGACTGCCATGAGTTCAAAGCCATCCTGAGCTACAAATCATGACCCTTTCTCAAAAAAAAGCAATAAAATTACATTTTAATGAAGTTTTTCTCTTTGCTAGATTAATATCAGGTAACACTGGAATTAGTACTAATTTATTAACTACTAGATCTGTGAAATAATGTTTATTATTCTATTTTATTCAAATAAATGCTGGACTATTAAAAGTTCCTAATGTATCGTTCTCAAAAATTTTAATTTCAGGAATAAGATCAATAAAATTTTTAAATTTTCCATGAATATTTTTATGTCAAATAAGAACTCTCTGGGAAAACTACATATACTCTATTACATCTCTATCAAGTTAGAATACTTATATCTAGTTTTGCCTTTTATACTTTTTTTCACATCTTAAAGACATTCTTCACCCCACTTTGAATTCTTATTCACCATGATGCTTATACAAATTTTAAGCAGATTAGAGCATACATTTTTAAAAGGTTTTAACTGTTGCTTTTCCAAAGTTCTGCAAGGACAAATCCTGAACATCTAAAGTTGTTCCAAATTCCTTCAGCCATTCATTCATTTAAGAACGTTCTATTAATTCTATGAAGTATGAGTAAATAAAATTTAAAAAGGTACAAAAATCATGAAAGGGAAAGAAACTTCTCAAAAATGAAAGAATAACTGGGATGGAAGAAAGGACAAAAAAGGAAGATAGGTAATTAACTAATTTCTATTAATTTATTAAAGGAACAATTAGTGTTTAATACCTATTTCTGATAATCTGAGCAACTACTGTGAAGATAACAATATGCAATATAATAAATGTAATAACCGGGGCCTGGCGGGATGGCTCTGTGGTCTAAAGCACTTGCTTGGGAAAGCTTGGGCGGCTTCAGGGACCATGGTTCAATCCCCGGCACCACATACTGCGCCAGCCCTGCCCTCGTGGCGGGCTGAGCCAGCCATAAAGATGAGTGAATAAACAAATAAAGGTTCTTTAAAAAAATAATAATAATAAATAAATAAATGTAATAACCACTGTTAATTTCCTATCATCTTGTTTTGAAATTCTATAGCATTATTACTCTTTCATTATTGTCTTTAAAATAAAAAAATTAGTTTTAAAAATTGATTATAGTAAAAATACATTGCCATTACATGCCCTAATTCCCTTTGCATTCAAATATATTTATCTCATTATTTTTGCCATTTTCAGAACTTTTAAATACTTCTTTAAAATTTTATTTATTTACTTATCAGATGTAGGGTCTCACTATGCAGTTCAGACTCATAGCAATCCTCCTGCCTCAGCCTCCCCAGTGGTGGAATTACAGGCCTTTCCCACCATACCCAATTTTGGGCTGGCACGGCACACCTGGGGTTGGTTCTAGGGCCAGCAGAACATGTAGTACCTGGGATCAAACTCAGGTCCTTGCGCTTGCCAGGCAGATGCTTAGATCACTGAGCTATCTCCCCAGCCTGGAAGTCCTTTTTGAGTGTCTTTATTTGCACTCCACAATGTCTTCAGTTGATTCAAAACATTTACCTGTAATGGTCATTTTTACTTTGCAGAAGATCCAGCAGCTTGTAAATTACAGGATATTTAAATTAAAAATATAACACATTTTATTGGTAAAAGATACATGGCCACAGCCGGACAGATAGCTCAGCAGAAGCTTAGGCAGAATGCAGTGAGCAGGGCTCGATTATTAGTGACCTTGCCAGCCCTGCCCCCAGGGTGTGCTGAGATGGCAACTGAGATTGGGCATAGTGGTGTGCACCTGTAATCCCAGAGCTTGAGAGCCTGAAAACAGGAAACTAACTATGAGTCTGATCTAAATGTACTGAGACCCTGTACTAAATACGTTTTTTATTTTATTTTTTTTATTTTTTATTTTTTTTGTCTTTTTGACACAGGGTCTCACTATGCAGTTGAGGCTGGCCTTGAGCTCACTTTTGTAGCCCAGGCTGGTCTCGAACTCGCACCAATCCTCCTGCCTCAGCCTCCCAGAGTGCTAGGATTACAGGCGTGAGCCACCACGCCCGGCTCCTAAATACATTTTTTAAAAAAGGATACATGGCCACAATCCACTCAAAAATTCAAAATAGTCTTGTTGCACATATTTATTTCATCATTCTTGGCAACATGTGTTTCACTGTAATAAGTTCTTTGAAATTTAAAGATTCACCATATTTTTCTACTATACCCTGTATGCTATGTTCCAGATGCTACGATATTAAGCAATAGGTATACATAATAGTAAGTAAAGCAAGATCCTTGCCTTCAAATAGCTGTTAGTCTGGAGCAAGCAAATGGGCAATTGCTGAAGGAGTAATATGATTATACAAGCCATAAATTCTCCAAAGAGGAATAGCTAAACAGATCCTCCCAGAGAAAATGCCCTTCGCAGGTGAGGTCTAAGGGTAAAGCGGGTTTTGTGGAAGAGCATGTGCAAGAGAGGGCATTAGAACAGGGGCAGGAGAAATTTTTCCAGATGGCCCAAAGGCCTTAGGTCTTGATGTATAATAATTTCTATTTCTTTATCTAACAGTTTTGGCTTGAAATATATCATTAGAATTTCATTACCAAGAATAAAAAGAACATTGATGACAAGTTAATATCCTCTTTATAAAACAAAACCCTCATATCACATGGGATTTCCCTTACGTTTCACTGGGATGTTTCTAACCATATATTAAATGCTCCCAAGTTGGACTACTTTGAAATCATATCTCCTGTCATTTGCAGTCTTTGCCTCTAACATCCTATCAGTGTTTTTGTGGGAAATCCCTCTGCATCTGCCTTGTTGCTTTTATTGCTGTGGATATGGAAGACAAACAACCAGTCTTTAAAAATCATGTCTAATGTAATATATTAAGTTCTGAATGAGGCTGAAGGAATTTTGTGGCTAAAGCAGCATGAGATGGGAGGAAGGGACCATGTGATATCTATGTTAACCATTCAGAAATCATTCTTCTATTAACTGATTTGTTACATTAAAGTAATCAAGGCTCAAAGCACAAGACCTAGAAAGGTCAATAATTCCTTTCACTGACCTGTCACCCTATTGATTATATAACAGTACTGGTTTAAATAAATCTGTACAAATAGCTAGAATCAGCTATTTATAAGGCTAATATTTTTCTTTTTATTACTTTTAATAAGAAATATCAATGTGATAGTTTCAAAACACATTAGTAGTACATTCCCAATATTTGATACAATGGATATTGCTGTCCTCCTAGTAGTTATACAGAGCACAGGGTGTAGACGTGATAGTTGTTCTAATCATTATTGGTACAAAAAATTTGTTCTCATTGAACTAAGAGAAAGTAGTTATATACATAATTCAATGTTCCATAATTACAGTGGGTTATCGGCAAAACTGACAATGTTGGAAGCTGTTGATTTAAGCTTTTCACAGCTTTACATTTTATGCCTCATGGTTAAACTTTTCTGCTGGGTGGTCAAGGGCAAGTTAAAGCAAGACCTGTATAACAAAACATGGAACTTTTGTATCTCCCAAGGTCAGTCAAATCCCCTCAGGACTTACTTTGAAACCATGTACAGTGCTCTGTAGAACTTCTGTCACTGTCAGCCATCTGGATGAGTCATGGCCATTGCTTTACCAGTTTATAGGCTAATAAATTGAGAGATTTTTAAAATACTTTTAACCAGCCATTTAATTTTGAAAGGAAATTTGTCCTACTAATTCATCTGTGGACTACCTTCTTGTATGTATTGTGAGCCTCTAAGTCAACGAGAGCTCATGATATATTAGCTGCAGTTAGAAAACCAGAAACAAATGGCAATAGAAACATTCAAACCCCAGCACCTGTTCTATAAGCTCTTATGCCTGTATTCTTGTATTCCTGTGCATGAAGTTTAGCTTGAAACAAGATGGCACAAAAGTAGCAGAATAGCAAGTATTTATTTCATGTAGCTTAAAGTTAAAGTATCTCAAAGAAAAAAAGCTATATGTTTCTAAGTCAATTTTAATTTGCTAATCGTCTGGCTCTATTCTCTCTCCTACTAGGAAGGTCTGACTCTCTCCTACCAACTATCCCCCTAGTCTTAAGCATGCACATATTCGACCCAAATGCCTTTCAGATACCAGAAATGGAATAAGAAGCATATGGAGGAAAAAGCAGTATCTGAAGTTAGAAGCATATGTTTCTCAAAGGGGCTGCCAGGGGGGGAAAAAAAAGATGAAATCTAAAACTGGTACTCAACTGGCAGCTGTCTTAAAAAAAAAAAAAAAAAACACTTTAAGTACTTTGCAGAGGGTACTGAAAAGACAGAGATGTTCCAGGCATCATCATCATCAAATTTTGAGATTATGAAAGTTAAAGATAACAAAATGCTGCATGAGGGAGTCCTTTGTAGATGTGACACTAACACATATGAAGGATTATTTTCTTGCCTATAAGTGATTGAAAGCCATGAATTTGCCCAACAATGTAGATACCACCTTGCATGATAATTTGCTTGAACCAAAAACTGGTTTAGCCTGGATTCATGAGGGCTTACAAACGCAGCACTCCAGGTGATCTCTAAGTTCCCATTCAGCCTTATCAAAACACCATGTCTTATGGCTCTGCACACACTATTATTGTCTTTTTTTAAGTCTTACCAAGCCTTTGAAGTCCTAATTCTCCTTTCTCACTACTGCTCTGCTTGAACAAATATTAATTTTTAAATCTCAAAAGCCTTTTGTACCAGCCTCTCTGCTTCCTCTCTTAAGGTTCAAGACTACTCTACTCTTACAGGTTCAAGACTCCTTCAACACTTTAAAAAGCAGAGAATTAGTAGTGGCATAGAATCAATGGAGAATGGTCCATATGTTAGGAAATGGGAAGAAAGTTAAAGTCCTTGGGTCCATTCTACATTGTACTTCTGGATTTTTCTGCTGCAGTCAACATGAGTAACAGATCCTCTTCTAAAATACCTCCTCCGATATGTGATGAGAATACTTCTTTCTTAAAAGAACCACTGCTCTATATAGAGACAGAGAACAAGGCTAATGCACTTCTCTCTTCTCTAGGATTTATTTTTCTTATACCATAAAAAATGCAGGAACCCAAATTAAAAAAAAAAAAAAAAAAAAAAAAAAAAAAAAAAAAAAAAAAAAAAAAAAAAAAGGCCCGGCAGGATGGCTCAGTGGTCTAAAGCGCCTACTTCGGAAAGCTTAGGCGGCTTCAGGGACCGCGGTTCGATCCCTGGAACCACATGCTGGCCAGCCCTGCCCTCAGGGCAGGCTGAGCTGGCCAAAATAAATAAATAAAATTTAAAAAAAAAAAAAAAAAAGAGGGTTGGACCTAGTGAAAGGGATCCAGGGATATTTCTTCAGGTCTAAGTCATAGACCAGAAGCATATAAAGAATACCCACTCACAAGTGGCAAAAGCTGGCACTAAAGTGGTAGAGGTTCACATGTTAGAATTAGGACTTCAGCAGGGGGCTATAAGTAAAAGTCCAGCAACAATAGTTGAAACTTGGGATCCTGCCTGGCTGTTACGGTTTGTGTCCAGTTGTCCCCCTAACAATCATGCAGTCATGGAGTGGAGACTCCTAGAGTTTGAGATTGACTCATGATCCACTGGAATTATGGATGACCCACTGGGATAATAGGTCTTAGTACTGCTGGAATTATGGGTATGAGTGCTATGCCCAACCTGGGGCAGAGAGCCTGAATGCAATATAAGAGAGACAGAGAGACAGACTTCCCCTCTATTGCCATTGTTGCTGCTACTCCTCCCTTGGCACCTCTTGCTCTTTGCCTCCTCCACCAGAGAACTGATGCTCTCTGCCCTGTGTCACTCTGCATTGAACCCAGCTGTGTATGGACTGAAACCTCTATTAAGTGTGAGCTAAAAAAAAACTAAATAAACCTTTCCTTCCTTCATTTTGAGTGTCAAGTATTTGTCTCAACAATGAGAAGAGTAATTAGCTTTTCATCAGAGACATAAATCCCTCATCACTCTGACAATGATACACTCATATCAAGAATACATTAAAAGCATTAAATTTCTGTCAGATCTCTTACTTAGATTCTGCCAAACTGAACTGATACAAAAGATAAAGCTATTAGTATCAAACAGTATAGGTATAATAGGAAAATAAAATCCTAATTGCCCATTAAACTATGTGCTTTCCTGATACTAGAACAATCACATATGAAAACTAATTTTTTCTCATTATAAGTAAATACTAAACTATCCTATTTGGTTGTACATTCTCAAACAGGCATTTTTAAAAAACATAACGTTGAAGGAGTTTATAGAAAACAATAGGGGGCTAGCCAGATAGCTCAGCAGATTAAAGCACCTGCTTTGGCAGATACAGCGACCAGGGTTTGATCCTCAGCATGCCATGCTTGCCCCCAGGGCATACTGAGACAGCGATTGAGATGGCAAGGTGGTGCGAACCTATAATCCCAGCGCTTGGGAGGCTAAAAACAGGAGATCACTACAAGTCTTATCTGTGTAGTGAGACCTTGTAGACGCTGTACTAAATACATTTAAAAAGATAAATAAGTTTAGAAAATAATAGAAAACAATAGTTCAACTTCAGTTTCTGAAGCTCTGAGTTCAAGAAATGTTTTACATCTCAAAAGAAATAACTTACATCCTCTTTGTTATGTGCTAAAGCTTACACCTAATGTACCATTTTTTAAAGAGTTATTTCATTTTTATGAAAAAATGGAGGCACAAAAATAGAAAACTTCATAAGAACTTATTAGCACATGTAGTTGTCAAGAAACTTTTTAAATATAAACATGAAAATAGTTGATTTTTTAAAGTAATGGAATTAAATTGAAGTTTGTTTAAAATTTTAAATTCTTAATTTTAACATAGATACTAATAAATATTAAAATCACTTCTTAATTTTATGAAAACATTTCATTAGAAAATAGTTTCAGCCCAGCACTCGGGAGGCTGAGGCAGGAGGATTGGTGCTAGTTCGAGACCAACCTGAGCTACAAAAGTGAGCTCAAGGCTGGCCTGAACTGAATAGCGAGACCCTGTCTCAAAAAAAAAGAAAATAATAATAATAATAATAATAATTTCAGAATAATAATGGTTAATATACTCTGCATTATGGTGTGTTGGAAGATAAAATAGGCCAAACTCATGAAGACAAGGATATAGGTAAGGATTTTCTGAACCGAATGTTAACGGCACAAGTAATAAAACGGAATCACCAAATGGAATTATAACAAATTCAAAAGCTTTTGCACAGCAAAGAAAACAACAGCATAAAGAATGGAGAAAAAATTTATGTCAGCTATCCATCTCACATAGGATTAATATCTATAACATATAAAGATTTTTAAAAGAGTCTAAAAAATAAAAGTTCTAACAGAAAAAAATGGGCCACTAAAATATTTTCAGTTTTGAATGTATATCAAGACTGAGCTGATCATTATTTCTGACAAGATTTGGCTCTTCCATGACAGGCAATGAATTCTTTAGCTGAAGAGCCTTCCTTCCTCCCAAGATTATGGTATTAGTGAAGTCAGATTATTACCTCAGTAGGAAGGGCCACCTTCACAGTTTTAGAAACCTAGAATTATGCCTAGAAATGCTGAAGGTTCTCTCAGCCCAGTACAAAAAAAATTTAAAGTTTTGATGTAGGTATTCATGTGTGCTAATTTATGTTAATATATTAAATTACTTAGTATGTTGTTAAATATTTTAGAAGTCCAAGTGTTGACTTCTAAAAATTCTCCTTCCCTTTGGCTTGTCTGACAACTGTAGTCCTGATTTTCCTCTCTTCTTTGATTTCTTCTTCTTTCATTGTTTATGGCCTTTTATCCAACTTTCTAAATAGTTTTCTCTTGCTGGGCATGGTGCCACATGTCTGTAACCCTAACACAGGAGCTTGAGGTAAGAGGATCTCCTTAAGTCTGAGGCAAGCCTGGGCTCTGTAAGGAAGTTCAAGGTTCTGGCTTTGGCCTTGTTTCCACACTGAACTCCCTTCATAAGAGAGAGTACACTTATTCTCATTAGTTTAATAGATGCCTTTGGCCCACTGTGCAATGGCTATAAATTGCCAATTCCTTGGAAGTATATATATATAATGTTCCTTGCAGAGATCACCCTAAAGGACCTTGGAGATGGCCATTTCCAATAGATGTTAATGTATCTAATCTGGTTGTATCCTCCATTTAGGCTTCAGAAAAACACATGGGTGCCTTTAAAAACCACAGGCATGGTTTCAGGGCTCATAATGCCAAGGTTCTCATATTTATTCACATTGAGATAAACAAGGATTAAGACCCTAAGCAGAGCTAAGTTCAAGTACCTGGGCACCAGAAGATGCACATGTCATAAAAAGTAGGGGTTGAACTAAGTGGAACATGATGAATTTGAAGTCATGGTGACTGAGAAGCAGCCATCCCAGATGGCTACAGAGTCAAATACAACTCTAATTGTGGAGCCCAAAGGTGGGCACTGCATTCACGAGGGCTTCCAGGGCTGAGCCTTCTTTCATCACATCCACAAATAGATCCTACTTTCCAACTATAAAAAAGGTACTTTAGGAAATCTGAACTCCATCCAAACCCCAAAACAACTCCTGGTGCCAATCTAAAATTTTCAGTGGTTCTAAGTAGATGCCAATATTAGACCAACATTCTAATAATTCTAACTCTACAAACCTAATGTTATTCTTTATAATTTTCTTCTAGAGTCATATCTTTCTTTTCTATTTCCTCTTAATAGCATCATCTTCTAACAAGGACTGAAACAGAAATGAAATCATTCCTTTTGCCACATTGTGTATTCATTACCTATAATGTTTCGCACATTGTGGACTACATTTGATTGCTATGGAATGACTTTTACACAAATCCCCTTCATGCAAACCCCCTTCATTTCTACCTTGCATTCACCAACAGCTTCTCTGCACCATTCTGTTATGTTTCCAGTTGATAACTTACTTTGCCAGTACTTATCTCCCTATTTCAAAATTGGTCCTTATAAACTATGTAGAAAACATAAACCTCTTAGTAAAGCACCCAGGAACTTAAAGATCCAACCCAATTCCCTCTTATCAACCTAATCTACCAAATCTTTTAAAGTATATTTTTGGGGCCTGGCAGGATGGCTCAGTGGGCTAAAACTCTTGCTTAGGAAAGCTTAGGCAGCTGCAGGGACCGCGGTTCGATCCCCGGCACCACATGCTGCGCCAGCCCTGCCCTCAGGGCAGGCTGAGCCAGCCATAAAAATAAATAAACAAACAAAAGTTCTGAAACAAGAAAAAAATAAATAGATAAAAAATTCTAAAAAAAAAAAAAAGTATATTTTAATCTTGCCCTTGCTCAAATGTGTAGATTCTACTTTAAATGATTTTTCTCCTCAACTTCCTGATTGTATTCCTATTCATTTGTGCCTTGCTCATGCCGTCTCTTAATCCAGAATGAATTCCTCTGACCTTAACCATAACATTTTACTCAGTATTCCAGATTCAGCTCAAACATAAGTCCCTCGGAGATCATTCACTGCATTCTCACTATTTATTGCCTATATTCCCAAGAGAATCTATATGGAACTCTGTCCAAGGCTCCAGTTAATTGCTTATGTATTAACTGCCCCACATGGACATGAACTGTTTTACAACATAGGTTATGTCTTGGTAATGACCATTTCCTACATCATTTATCTCTGTGTATTCACATTAAAAACACAGACAGACCTCCATTTATTTGGCAAATAAATTTCAACAACTCTCTGCTTCTGTATATGATTTCTATTATTAAATATACAATATTCATTTAAAAAAGAAATAGTAATCAGATTACATATAATCTTAACTGTCATTTGAGTTTTTAATCCAATGTGTGACTATAAAGTGAGGTTCAAGAAAAAAGATTAGTAAACATACAACAAAAATTGTTTGTGTAAACACTGCTCCCATTTAATACCATTCTATGTGTGATAGAAATTCCTTCTTTGTCATCCGTTTTAAGGCCAAATAATACGGTAAAAGCTCTATTATGATTTTCATCATAACACAATGTAATATAAATGTAATATAACCTGTCAAAAAGAAGACCTACAACTACACTTCTTGAAGAATTGATAGCTACTATTACGGATTAATGTAAGCAGAAAGACTAGCAAAACTTCAAATAACTGTTCAATTTAGACATTTGGTTCAAACAGATTTCGACTAGTGTGACAAAATACCTAACATAAGTAAATAAAAGAAAAAAGGTTTATTTTGATGCACAACTTCTGAACTCACTCCGTGGCTAGTTGGCTCCATTGTTTTTCAGCCCATTGCAAAGAAGAACATCATGGCAGCAAGTGTGTGATGAAGCAAAACTGCTCACTTCATGGAAGCCAGGAAGTGAAATACAGGAAGGAGCTGCATCCCACTATCCCTTTCAAAGGGATACGTCAAATGATCTAAATTTTTCCTACTAGGCCCCACTTCCTAAGGACCTATCAATCCCCACTACACCATCATCTGGTGACGAAGCATTCAAGATAGGTTTGGGGGAACACTTAAAATCCAAACTTTAATAACAATGGGTACATGCAAATACATCCATATTCATCACAAGCAATACAAAGAAAGAAGAACAATTTTTTCTTTGCTGAGTATTCTCCTTTTCCCATTCAGAATCAATTCTACCTCTGTATTCTCTGCTGGGTGAAGCTTTGAGGTCCTGACATGCACAACCTGCACCAAGTTTCCTTGCCTTCTGGCTTCACACTAGTTGGACAATAGGAGGCCAGAGATCAGAGGGTGAGCAGAAATCAGAAGTGCTATGTTCACCTCCTTGGAGCCTCTCTGCCAAGCCACATGCAGCAGCCGGGCTTCCACACGAGCTACGCAGTCCTTGTCCCCTATGTTCAGCTCTTGATAGTTTCCAGTAACTTCATTCTTTCCTTTTTGCCTTTTAGGTTCAGTCTTGGCCGTAGGTCAGGATGCTTCACTATCTCTATTTGATTGTTTTGCACTATGCCAAGCCTTTGTAAGCAGTTTATGATAGTGACAATAACTGAAAAGCAATTTAGCAAGATAGTTTATGATGAAGAAAATGTGAGATGTGAACAAATAAATGTGATACACTCATGCCCAAGATAGAAAACACTATAGTGCCATGTAAAAGCAATGATGTACACAACAAAAGCATAAACTTGAGAGGAAAAACACATGCAGATAAGTTTTCTTGAATAATATAACAATAAATTCTCAGACATAGATTGCTTATTTTAGGCTTTTAATATGTTGCTACAACTAATTTTAAAATTTCACATAGCTTCAATAAACAGAAGTTAAAACTAACTAGACTGAAATAATATTGATGAAATATGAGCATTTATGGAGTTGTAAGCAGCACAGAAAAAGCCTCTCCAAGACATGATGTCCAGACATAAGAATATGGCAATATGAGGGAGAGAGCGGGGAAGTGAGGCCCTGGGACGCAGGAAGAAGCAAATTGAAGCCCACAAGGAGAGCAAAGGAAAAACCTTCAAGCATGAAGGAAGCAGACGACGCTTTCTCCTGGCGCCTAAACTCACTGTGTGAGAATTGTGGCTTGAAACTGCAAAGGCCTTCAGGACCGAGCACAAGTGAACAGTGTGGTGGACACAGCAGACTGCTGTGGGTGCTCAGCTGTCCCAAACAAGCATCCCAGAGGGCAACTGGCCGGGACCATCCTGGAGAGGAGCCAACTGGACTCAGATATCAGAGCAGCTGCTGGCTCTACTTAGTCGCTCCTACTTTTGTGGTCAAGGAGCCAAGTCCCAGCCAGCAGGGAGCTGAGCACAAGTCAAGAGGTGGAACACAGACTGCTGCAGGTTGAACAGATCTGCTTCCCGCCTCAAAGACAGAAACCAGCCTGAATTTTGGATCTAACGATGTTGGCTTAATACCCTATTTACTACTCTCCATGGATCAACAACTGGCTCTACCGGATTCATCAACTCAGATCTGGACTCTGTCTACTCACACTGTCTACCAGCAAAAGCAGAAATACACTTTGAAGTACAACCTTTTTTCACTTTCTATCTTTTTCCCTGTCTTCTTCTGGTGTTTTTATTGTTCTTGTTTTTATATGACTGTGAACACAGTGACTGGGTTTTTTCTGTTATTGCTGTTGCTCTGTTCTATGCTTATTTTTATTTATTCCCTGTCTTTTCCTCACCTGTCTTCCTCAACAGTTTCTCTAATATTGCATGACCCTCCCTTGTCCTGCAGTCTTACTTTTTAAAATGATTTTATTACTTTTAATAAGTAATAACAATGAGACTGTTTCAAACCACATTAGTAGGACAGCCACAATAATTAATACAATGCATATGTTGTCTTCATAGTAGTTGCTCAGAGTACAAGATGCAGACATGATAATTTTTCTAGTCACTGTTGGTACAAATATTTCTTCTCACTGAACTAAGAGAAAGTAGTTGTATGCATAGTCCAATATTCCGTAATAGTAGCGTGTTATCAGCAGAACTGGAATTGTCAGAAGCTGGTGACTTGAACCTTTTACAGCTCAGCATACTTGTCTGGCTTTACTTTTTATGCCTCATGACTAAACTTTTCTGCTGGATGGTTAAGTCCAAGTTAAAGCAAGACCTATATAACCAAACATGTAACTATGTATCTTACAAGATCAGTTAAATCCTCTCAGGATTTACCCTGAAAGCATGTACAGCATTTTGTAGAACTTTTGTCAGTGTCAGCTATCTGAATGTGTCATGGCCATTGCTTCACCAGTTTGCTCTCTGTAAAAACCTGACACAATGTTTCTCACTAGGTGACTCTCCTTAGGCACACTCACTATACATCATCGATCCATTTCCTCTGTGGCTTCATACTCTCCTTGAACAGAAAATTAGAGAAACCACTGAGTTATAGGGTGTTACAGTACAGGTTCTTTTATATCCAGAGTCCTCACTGACCTTGAAGGACTAGGGCCAAAATATTAGCGATCTTTTTCTCTAATTTTTGGTCTGCAAACTCAAGTTGTTAACCCTCCAAAAGAGAAGCTCAGTGATACTATTATTCTATAACATAGGTACTCGAGCTTGACATCACTGTCTTTCTGAATATCAAATGTCTTAGACTTAATGTGGAACTAGTATTTCCCATCAATCATTGATATTCTAATAAATCCCTATAGAATGTGATGGAAAAGTTGCACATTTTTTAAAGAATTATTTTTATTTTATTTTATTTTTTGTTTCAGAACTTTTGTTTGTTTGTTTGTTTGTTTTTATGGCCGGCTCAGCCTGCCCTGAGGGCAGGGCTGGCGCAGCATGTGGTGCCGGGGATTGAATCGCGGTCCCTGAAGCCGCCCAAGCTTTCCTAAGCAGGCGCTTTAGACCACTGAGCCATCCTGCTAGGCCCCCATAAAGTTGCACATTTTTATACAGCAATTTAGGAATCTAACCATATACAAAATTGTAGTAGGTCAATCCTATACAGCATTTTTCCATATCTTTTATTCTCTTTTATTGTCCTTTTTTTTTTTTTTTTTTTTTTTTTTTTTTTT